>JAGVSQ010007841.1:0-14935 GCA_022683975.1 Rhyacophila evoluta
TGAAATTTTTATTTTTGTTTATTATTTAAATTTACAAAATGGCAAAAAGCAGCAGTATTTAACGACTATTTATGATTTAATATAAAAATATGATATGACATTCAGATATCTTCATTTTTAATTCAATATTAAAAGCGAATAGTGCAATTATTACGATGATTTCAAGCAGATTTGAATTACACACAAGACAAAATCAGAAAATGGTCACCATGGTATTTACGATTTCATGCAATGTAATAAAAAATACTAAATGTTTATAATTTATCAAGCAGAACTGTAACTAATTTTATTAAAATACACTCACAGCATTGTGATGATAACAAACAAATTTAAAAAACTTCTTTATATGACGTCGTCATGTAAAGTCTATATGATAAAAACCAAATGTTTATAACATATTTTAAAAAATATTCTACTGCATACATCATTAGTCTCTTATATGTGCTTATCAATTCGCATTTGTCACCGTAAATACCCTCTAACACCAAAAACTACATTAATTACAGCATATCTTCGTCACTGATAAAATACACAATTCAATAAGTTACAAGTTATAAAACAAGAATGATTAAATTCAAATAGAAATATATATAAAGCAATATTATATTAGTTAATTATATATTAATGACACAATACTCATTTCAATCAATAAACATGCAATTGTCGTGGTTTCTACGTTTCTACTTCGTTTCGTTTCTACTGAACTTGATATCTTTACCTAGTATTCGTGGGATTTATCAATCTGCTTTCAGTGACATTGGTGGCCATAAGAGTCGCAATAACCGATGTGCGGTTTGCCAAATTGTCATATCTTATCGCTGTGGCTCCATACTTTTCCGAAACAAAAGTGCATTTTAAAGAAGATCCGTCCTGAGTCCACTTAATGTCAGTGACCGGTCCTCCTGCCATTTCCGTGGCTATATTGAAGTACATTTCGCAACTCAAGTTATTTTCTGGATCTACTTCGGGGAAGAATGGATGTTTGTCATAATGATTTGCTGCAGCCATGGAATTATTGAACTTTGGGTGACCAGTATTGACAGCGTCTACCTGACTTCTCAATTCATCAAAAGTGTTGCTCATCTCATTTAGCTTATTCGGGTCATTTAACAACTCCTCTACCACTTGAGATTTATAGAAATCTTTTGCTTTGACACCTGCTGGTCTCGGCGGATTTGGTGTAGCAGCTCGCCTCTTAGACACCTCCACCTCGACCTTCCTAATGGCATACTCACCAGTAGCACAATATTCTGTCAGATTGGATGCTCCTTGTTTTTCAGCAAATTTCGTGGCCAACTGAATCAATTGACGATCACCATTATGAAAAGAGTTTTTTACCACTTGCTCTAATCTATCAATGTCCGTTGGTTTCAAAGCTCCAAGTCTATTATCCCCAATTGTAATATCTGCTAAATCACTGACATCAAATATATTTTTGAGATAAGCTTCAGCAGCTTGTCTCTGGCTATCGAGTCGAAGTCTATACTCTTTTTGAATAGGCGCTGCTTCCCTATTGAATTGTGTTAAATTTATCTCATTATTTTTTAAACGCCTCGATAGATTCAATAAAGAAACTCGATCGGTTTCATTCATTTGAAGGAATGCTTTCGGATGAATAGTCAATTCACTATTAATAAATAGCTGGCCATCAGTTTTTATCTCAAAGTGACTATAAAATTCATCCACATTTTCAATCTTCTTCATATCTCTGATGAATTGAGCTCGCCCGTGCATATGTCTCACTTTTCCATGTTCCACAACTTCTTTTGTACCTTCTAAAAGTGCGTCATGTATAGCTAATTGTTCTGGTGATAAGTTGTTCCTCATTCTGGTAATTTGTTTTTGCTGCGCATTATTAATCATACTAGTGGCCGTCCTCAGGGTCACCAGACTGTGAGAGAAGAAGAAAATAGATGTTGTCAGTTGAAGAATATCCAGGGTGGTAACATGATCTTTATGTGATAATTCATATATCGAATTGATTATTCCGAGACCTGCGACAGTAGATGTGGTAACATTAAGTGATGTGACTGCCGCTCTGGTTAGTTTGGAAACCACCATACCCGCTTCCGCACCTTCGGCAAGTATTTTGCTTGCTGCCATTGGACCAATAGATAAAAGACTCGAAGCAGTAATTAACCAGCATTGTCTCGCTTCAGAATCTGCCAAACTAATGCTCTGCTCGTGACTAGCTCTATCCGCCAACGTTTTAACACTTCTCCCGACTCCATAAATGGCACTCGGTGCTCCGACAACTGTACTAGCGATGATAACAGTCGCACCTATTGGAGCTGTAGGTGGAAAGAAAGTTAAGATAATTCCTCCTAGCATAGTCAACCCTGTTGCTATATTCGCATAAGTGGAGTAGTGGTCAATTGAATTCAATACTGCACCCCGTGATTTCTGGTCAAGGAATTCATAATTACTTTGTGATGCATAATATCCATCCTGAGGAACACATAGTGTCGTCATGTTCAGAGTATTTTCAGCTTTATAATGTGTCCAATTTTCATAAACTCTTCCTAAATGGTCAATAAATATATTATCAGGAACATTTTCGACTGTCTCCACTGAGTGGGACATAACTCTTATCACAGGAAGAATTGTTTGGAAAATTTCATCCACATACACCAAAACAAATATGACTGCCATTCGAATTTCTTCCGTATTGATGCTATGCTGGACGCATTTGTTTCTAATTTCATGAACAAATCTCTTTTGATCATCATTGAGATCCAAAGCGAGACTTTCATCCATTGCTTGCCCAAACAACGGAATTGCTATTTTCTGAAGAACTAACAAGTCTTGGTGTGGATATATAAACTTGTCCCAAATTCTGTTTCCTAATTGATTGTAGAAATGTCCATGCTGCTGCTTGCATGACTCTTTCCACTGATCTAAAGACAGGCGCTTTGACATTTTTGAACACTTTTCAACTTTATACTATTTAGTTTTAACAGGTTTTTTTACTGATAGTGAAAATTTATGAATAAAACAATATGTTGTTTTCTTTCACAACAATATTACTCAGCTTATCCCATAGAAATAAAAATAAATTACGATTACCCGTTTTTATATACTGTGAAGTCTTCATAGGCATAGATATAAATATGTGTTTTCGTCGAGTGGGGAATTCCGAAAATAGAGCGGAAAATAATATTATTTTCATTGTGGTAAGATAACAATACAAAAAAATCAAACACTAAATTTAGTTCGGGATATTTATAAATGCATGATAATCCAAATGTAGAATGTCGATTTAAAAGTAAATATCAATGAAATATATGAATAAATATTTAGAAAATTTAGTCATATCCTATATTACAAAGTTCAATTGAAATTAATTTGACCGTTTTCTCATTTATGAAAATTCAAAACCGACCTTGAATTGAATAGACTGTCAAGTCATTTATTAGATATAACATCATTATTACAAACACATCACCAATTTTCAAAAGTAAAGCCATTTGAATAAGTCATAGGTGATCAGGAATTGGATGGACGTTTCATGGAATGCTGTTTTCGACATCTCTATTGTAACTCATGATTAGGCAGTAAATGTATCATATTTATTAAATTCTGTAAATTTAAGCTCTCAGAAGTCAATCAAACAAATCGAGTCATCCGTTTTTATTTATTAAATAAATAATAACAACTGAAGCATTTCAAATAATTCAAAAATAGAATGAAGAAGATTAAAAATGCCATCAATACAAAAATTTAAGATATCCTTTATTATTCTCAAAATTCTCAACAATTGATTATTACATAATTATACAACATTACGAAATAATACATTATAAAACACATCAAAGTGGTTATGCAGACTAACATCCCTTCTGTATGTTTTGAAAATGTCTCATGAGCATTGTTTTGTTCCTGCTGCAGATAATTACTTACATAATTCATAAATTGTTTTTATATTATGTATGTATATATATACCTTAAATATTAATTATTGGCAATTAAAATCACCTATCATTGAAAAAAATGTTTTACAATCACTATTAAGTTTTACATTCTTTACTATTTTGTCTCTAATTTTAATTATTTCAGAGAAAAACAGTATTCGCCTTTTAACAGAAAAAAATCCAATAAACAATTAGTCAAATTTTTAGTAAAACTTTAACTCTAAGAATAGGCATATGAATATCTAGAAAAGGGGGAATCTTAAATATAATAAATGTATAAACATCATGATGTACAACCATGTATCACTGGAGTAAAAGCTTCCGTAAACAACATTAGAAAACAAAAAAAAAATGACAAATAATAGGAGTTTTTGTTATTATTAAATATTTATTATATGTTAGATATCTACTACAAATGTCATTCTCTGAAAATGTAATGGGCACATATCATAGTGTTGGTTATCTAATGCATACAGGATTGTTTTTTGTATTAAATTTTCCATCTCCATTCAAAATAATTAACAATTTAAAAAAAGGCCAATGTAACGAGTTGAGAAAATAAATACTATATCTGTATGTCTTGAGACTTCTAATTTGTAGAAGATGGAGGGCTTCTGCTTACAGAGGGTTAATAAATCTGCTATTCTTTACATTTGCAGCCATGAGAGTGGCAATTACAGAAGTACGGTTGGCTAAATTATTGTACGTTATTGCTGTGACTCCGTACTTCTCCGAATTAAAAGTACATTTCAGAGATGATCCATCTTGAGTCCACCTAACATCACAAATAGGTCCTCCAGCCATCTCTGTAGCTATATTAAAGTACATCTCGCTACTCAAGTTATTGATCGGATTTATTTTAGGAATGAAACAATGTTTGTCATAGTGATTTGCCGCAGCCATAGAATTACCGAACTTAGGATGACCAATATTGACAGCGTCAACTTCTTTTCGAAGATTTAAAAACTGTTTATTCACAGCATTCAGCCAATTATCATTCTTCGTAATTTCATTTACCACTTGAGATAGATAGTGGTCTTTTGGTTTCATGCCATTCACTCTCTGTGGATCTGGTGTGGCCTTTTGTCTTTTACCCACCTCTTTGTCTATTTGTCGAGCAGCATACTCGCCGGTGGCACAATATTCTGTAACATTTGATGCGCCATGTTTCTTAGCAAATCTATTTACCAATCCCATTAACCCTGCGTTTCCATTGTGAAAAGAATTTTTCACCACTTGCTCGAGTCTGTCTATATCTTCTGGCTTAAAATTTCCTAATTTTTTTGTCCCAACCATGATGTCAGCTAGATTGGTGACTTTGAATGTCTCTTTAAGATAAGCTTCAGCTATCGCTCGGTGCCGCTCGAACCTAAGGCGGCACTCTTTCTGTATGGGACGAAGTTTTATATTAAAATTTTCTAAACTCACTTTATTGTTTTTTAATTGCTCTGATAGTGTCAATATTGTTGATCTGTCAGATTCTCCAATTTCCATGAATGCCTTTGGGTGAATAACCAATTCGCTATCAATATAAAGCTGTCCATCATGTCTAATATTAAAATGACTATAGAACTCATCCACATTTGAAATACTTTTCAACTCTCTGATAAATTTGGCGCGACCGTGCATCTCTCTCACTTCTCCGTGCTCTACAACTTCTTTTGAACCTTGCAATAATGCATCATGGATAGCTTGTTGCTCTGGCATCAGTTTACTCCTCACTTTGGTAATTTGTTTTTTCTGTTCCTTATTAATAATACTAGTGGCCGTCCTTAAGGTCACTAAACTGTGAGAAAAGAAGAAAATAGATGTTGTCAATTGAAGAATATCTAGGGAAGTAACTTCTCCTTTGAGACATAAGTCATATACTGAATTCATGATGCCCAGACCTGCCACCGTAGATGTTGTGACATTGATTGTTGTGACTGTTGAACGTGTTACAGAGGATGCAATGAGGCCAGCTTCTGCTCCTTCAGCCAATAATTTTTCTGCCACCATTGGTCCGATAGATAGAAGACTTGATGTTGTAAGCAACCAACACTGACGTGCTTCAGAATCAGCTAAACTTAAGCTCTGCTCATGATTAAATCTATCAGCCAACTGTTCAATACCTCTCCCAACACCGTAAATAGCACTTGGCGCTCCAGCTACAGTACTCCCTAATATTACAACAGCACCAATTGGAGCAGTCGGAGGGAAAAAAGTCAATATGATTCCTCCAAGCATTGTTAATCCAGTCACTATGTTAGCATAATTAGAATAATGGTCGATAGCATCTACAACTTTGCCTCGTGAGGTCTGGTCTAAAAATTCATAATCACTCTTTGATCCATAATATCCATCCTTTGGAACACATATCCATGCCATATTCAAAGTATTCCCATTCTTATACTCCGTCCAATTACTATAAACTCTCCCCAAGTGGTCAATAAATATATTATTAGGAATATCTTTGAGTGTTTCACCCGCACGAGACATGACTCTTATTATAGGAAAAATCGTTTGATATGTCTCATCTACATAAACAAATGCAAATATCACAGACATATGAATTTTTGATCTATCAAGGCTGTGCTCCACACATTTATCTTTGATTTTATCAACAAGAGTCTTTTGCTCTTTAGTAATATCCAACTGTAAATTTTCTTTCATCGGTTTCCCGAACAACGGGATGGCTATCTTTTGAAGGATATAAATATCTTGGGACGGGCACTTGAACATGTCCCAAATTCTATCTCCCAACTGGTTATAAAAATGAGCATGTAGAGATGAACATGTCTGCTTCCATCCATCCAAATTGACTGTCTTCTTTGGAACCTTCTTCATGTGTGCCTCATGCGAGTGGTGGGATCCCATTATTCCAAATTATAAGCCTACCCGGATATGAATAAATCACTGATATGCTGAGTTTTTACAATGAAAATAGTGCAATAAAAATGCACCACAAAATTCTACACTTATTTAACCGAATTTATATGCTATAAATATTTTTTTCAACAATATTCACAGCTGATTTAAAGATGTTCAAGAAATTATTTCGGTAGACCAATCCTTATGTAGGTGTGTAAAGCCATCACATTATTTACACACTGATAGTCCTCAAAGATATTCTCAAATATCTTAGATAATGATTTATCATTATCAATCATCGATTAGTATTTGATATCTAAATATATAATCTTTGGACTCCATATCAGTGAATCTTTTGCATTATATATTATTTTAGTTACAAAAAGTAAAAGAGAATTAGCCAACTTCATTCCAATTTCTATTAAATGTCACTCAAATAAATGAATATCTGAAATTCCTAAAATATAAATACTCAAAAAAAGGTATATTGAAAACAAGAAAATAGAGTAAACTGGCAATATATTTTTGATTTCTGTTATTGAAATTGTTGACAAAAATGATGCATAGCATAATTTATATTTTTATTCATTGTATGTCGATATTGTAAAAGTTTTATTTATACTGTATTAGAGTTTATAATATTATATGCTGAATTAGATAGGTAAATAATGATCATGAACTTCTATGATCTAGGCATCAAAAACTGTAACTTATAGTTGAGTTATTTCATAATATTTTGTTATTTGTTTGGCGTAAAAAATGTAATTCTATTGTACTTTGATTTACATCTGTGATATAAATGTAAGCATATTACTCCCATATACATCCAAACACTTTCCGAAGCAGTAATAAAATATAAAAACAATGAACAAAACATATGGAAAATAAAAAAAATATGAATGTGTTCAAAGGAACATTACTAGACAATGTAGGACACAAGTTATTTTGGCTTATCCTAAAGTGAAGATGAAGCAATGAGTTAATTTAATACAATGGTTTATCAACTGATTAACAATATACATCATCAATCCTACAATTTTTTAGTTACATTTATCTAATAATGAAGACTTATTATTCTGCAGTGGGGCTTAACTACTGTATGTGTATATGACAATATATTTATATAATTATCAATAAGTAATATGCTATTCACAAGTGGGTATTTTTAAGCATAATATGCTATATTATATTATATTAACTCACTATGTGCGGGAAGGGTATCTTTACCCGTTCGATAGACTGTCGCTCAACTGCGGGACGGGTATTTTCACCTTTTGCATTGGTCCCACTTCAAAGGTTGTTTCATACGATTTTTTTTTACAATCATCCTCAGAAAGGTTCAAACTACACATACGTTAATAAAAATAATAACTATCAATAGTATATTTTATGCATCTCGTACGCAATGCTTATCAATAATACAAGTTGACAAATTTCATAGTTTTCGACGATAAACATCAATGAAATGGCGAACTGTATCCCCTTAGGTGGCGATAAACATAAAATTATATTTGTGCTCTTCCTACACTTGAGTATTTTTTCAAAAAGGCGACATTCATAAGCAATCAAAATGATTTCTTTAAGAGTTCGATCGTTTGTTTTCGTGTGTATCCTAGTATGTTTTTATATGATGATGTTAAAAATGTATCTGCTATTTTCTTATGCTGGATAAGCAATTCACAAGTGAGCATTTCAAGTGTGTCACGGAGCGCGAATATGCAAGCCACAATAAATCATAACATAAGTGGATCTAACTATTTAGATTTTAGAAGGGTATTGAAATAAATATTTTCATTTTGTATGGTACCCTTACACAGGAGTAAGTGTTTACATAAGTATCATACCTTATTTAATTATTAGAACAATGGTTTTACGTATAATTCAATATAACATATATGGCGAAAATAATATTTTTTATAAAAACTATTTAGATTTAAAAAAAACATACACAGAACTGCAGAACAATATGTAGTAAATGTGGATTCAAAACTTCATTTAAAAATAACGGTCATTTTAGAAGATAGAGCGAGTTTTGTGAAATGTGTTTTTTTTCACTTTCCGCTTTTTTATGCGTGCTACGTACTGGTGGATCACTACCAGCACCCGCACATACTGAATTAATATGCATGATTTTAAAATTATGATTGGATGCACATTTTATTTATCATCAAATTTACAATAAATATCTATATCAAATGTATCATTTGTTTTCTCATTTATATTAAATTCCAAACACTATTTATGCAAATTTTCACTATTTTCAATTTAAAAAGTGCTATACAGATTGAAAACATAATATATCTACTTATTTCCAGTTTTATTTTAGTTTCATATTAATTATCAGTTGAAATGATGCGTGTAATTATTAATAGTGGAAACAACTGGATATATATATATATGAAGGCCCTGGAAACCGAAACAACAGTTTTTATAATCCTAAAATATTGACAAATCAATAAAAATGTTTTATTTCTTTTTTATAAGTAAAGCTTCTGAAAAAAGTAATATTGAATGTGCTTATTAATGTTATCTAATTATTTTAATATAATTTAAATCGTTTTGTGTAAAAGCTGTTCAAAATATAACTATTTTATTTATAAAAACTGCCACTCTTGTCATTGTATAAAACTGCCCAATTATGCATAACATACCCACTACGCATAACTCATTGTATGAAACACCATATTGAAATATTGGCGCAAAAAAACTTACTGATGTGACTTATTTCTTTTAAATGTAACATACTGCCATATGTGGAATTCCCAGCTCTGCACGATGGCTTAATCTAACTCATTTTCTACAAAACATAGAGACTACCGTAAAACTAAATGGTTGCGTAAACATACAATGGAATAAAATTTTAATACACAATTTGTGACGTCTCTGTGACCATATCTACAAATGCTCGTGAACCGGCACCAGGAATCACATGTTGAAATTCTGCAGCTGCATAAAAATTAAAATACAAAACTAGATACCCAAACACAGGGATTGTAAATTTTTAATTTCAAAATCTCAGATTTTTTCAGAATTTCGGAGCTTTCTCTTTTTTTTTTAGCTTGTATAATGTAATTTCAGAATTTGGAATTTGCCATATTGTTATAATTACGAATTTCATTTTGCAATCCCAACCCAAACACAATTTGTCGAAAATAATTTGTGGAGTTCCATGTACTCCATATTCAGAATATCATAATAAGAGGAAAAAATATGAATTATTATGAAAAAAATACCTTTACTTATGATTGAATATATGAATATGTTATATCATAGGTAAAATAAATACATTTATTATACATATTTAATGCAATTAATGAATTAATTAATGAAAAATAAAAATAAAAATGCAGTCACTAAATGAATCACGCCATTTTAATTTTTATTCAACAATACTCAACATGTTATATAATATAATAAATTTATTGCATATTGATTACATTCCTTCAAGCCTTTTATAGTTGACTTTGTTCCATAAAGCAAAGAACCTCACATAATTTGTTGTTCTTCTGGTACTTTTTAATTATTGTCAAAAATATTGTGAAAAAAACTAATGAGTGAATCTAAAAAATATTTAATTAGAATCAGATTATTTGAAAGATAAAAAAATAATATCTTCATGAATTCACAGCAATTCCTCAATTAGTATAACTGATTGAAAATTACAGAGATACTATATTTATATCTGGTTATATTTATATGTTATTGTATAGTATTATATACATCTCACATTTACTAGAGAATTGATTAAATTAATGACCACACTAGCCAAGACATTCTTATCATTCAATAATATGTTTTGCTATATTTAGTCAAAACAAAAATATTTACAATTTAAGAATTACAACGCATGTATTACAGATGAGAAGTAGATACCAGTAAAGTCATCACATATTCTATAATTCTTATACACGTATGCAGGGTTTTAAAGTAAAAATAAATATGGGGGTGTACCCCCATAGGTAGGGTGAGAAATATTAAATAAAGTTAACACATAAGAATATTATGTAAGTTATTGTTGATTAATTTTACCAGATAATATGCATAATGATTCTTACCTTCTGGACAATATAATTCTATGATATGACATCAAGTGTGTCAAACATATAATATGTACAGGGTGTTCGCCGGGAAGGTTTGTTATTTATTTTTTGTATAACTTTATGCAAAATGAAAACAAAATGGTTTGATGCTGATGAATGTATTATTGAATATTGGTAATTATGTATGAAGACAATGTCAGCTAAATATCCGCCTCTATTAGCCTGACAAATCTTTTTGTAACATTTTTCTTCACATTTTCACACATTTCAACCGATATTTCATTAATTTCGTCACAAATGTTTTTTTTAGGTTGCTCAAGTATTTCTAGATTGTTGGCATAAATTTTGCCCTTTATATATCCACACAAAAAGAAGTCCAGAGCAGTTAAAGCCGGTGATAGTAGAGGCCAATCGACATGACAATTCCTGGAGATAATTTGATGTGGAAACAGATCTCTCAGTAATTCCATTGTAACATTGGCTGTATGTGACGTTGTACCGTATTGTTGGAACGACATGTTGATTAATCCCAAAACATCCAATTCTGGTGTCAAAAAGTTATGAATCATGTTACGATAACGTTCTCTATTAACAGTTACTGTAATGCATCATTCATTTTCAAAAAAGTAAGGGCCAGTGATTCCTCCAGACCACAAAGCGCATCATCTCGTACGTTAAAGCCCAAGCTTGTGCTTATCTACTGCAGAGCCTCTTTCTTCAAAATGATATACTAAGCGATACATAGTGGGTTTTGATGGTACATTATTTCTACCCAAAATTTTACATAATTTTCTAGTCGTCACAATAATTGATTTTGATAACATATTTTTATGATTAATCTATACTTCAAAACTGTCAAATATGAACTGTCAAAATTCATATTTACCAAAATGACGACCAAACAAAGTAGTTAACCTTCCCGGCGAACACTTGTTATAATAAATAAATTTCAATTAAGTACATCAATCGGAGTAAAAAAAATTAAGTTTCTGTGTATATATGAGTCGTTTGCGAGATAACTCCTTGAAAAGCCCTGCATATTTGTAATTCATCATGGTAATCAATAAATAACTTAAACGGTGAGCTGTACATTCTGTACAACGTTGGACTTTTCTACCTTGGATGGGACCAAATAGAAAGCTGGAGCAACTTTTACACCACACGGACACTGACAACCTAGAACAGATAAAATTCATGTTTTTACTTCTTACTATTTTATCTATTCCTAATCATCTAAGAGCTGTGCGGTAAACTATCACAAGTGGCATAAAAATAATTATTTGGCAGGCAATGAAAACTGAACAATTATTTAACCTAGAGTATTGTGATGCTCTGCAATGCCTGATACAGAAACATTAAGTGACCTACTCACTACCCACTGTTATCCATAAGAGTATTAAATACCTGACGACTGATTTAAATATGAAATCTTGTACAATAAAGCTGCTCACTAGCTATTTAGTTTGAATAGAAATTTATTATTTTTTTCAAAATAAATTTGCTATTTGTTTCTTGATAACTATATATTACATTAGTCACTCACTCAACCATTCGGATATATGTCTACATATACATTTTGTCAGTGACAGTATTTGATTCCACGATATGTGGTACAAAAATACAACATCGAGCTAATCTTACGGGTAAAATCAATACAAAATATCAAATAAATGATAAAAGTTAACACAGGCAACAGTAAATCAAAGTCCAGATTGTTAAACATAGTAACACAAATAAAATTAAACAGAAATCCCTCCTTACCCATAGTCCAACTGAAGCTACCCAGCTTATTGGCACATTTTGGACAGTGTAATTTTCCTTGTACGTTTTTATGTATATCAGCCATCCATGCTAGAGGTTCAATAAAATATGTTTGGACACATATTTCCGGCATTTCATCTTCTATGACACTTGTTCGTATACCATCAACTTTAGCTTCATTAGAACTATCATTAGAATCCAATACAGTGGTATCAACATTGCCCTCGGTATTAACAGTATCATTATTTGGTTCATCTACTGTTTCAACGGCCATTGTTTCTTCGTTGAGTTTCAAGTCGCTACCACAAGCAAGACTCTTCAAACGTTCGATTAAGATTTGGCCCTTCTGCCCACAAGCAAGATCACACTTTCTATGCTTGTCTTTTTGAGATTCTCGAATAGATGCCGCATTTTGTCTCTTCTCAAAACTCAAAGCGATCTTCACTGATCTTGGGACGTGAGGAATAATATTCTGATGAACAGCAACAATGCGACGACATTTTCTGCATCGATACACCCGTGGATCTGGCCTTTCTGTAGTGAGGCCCGGATCGGGTTTCACTAGGTCAGCACTTATCTGAGGCAAAATTTTCACTGAAAACGAAAATAAAATACTGAAAAATAAATAATATGCATTATTAAATGTACCTAGCTACAAAGTATTTGGTCATTTTCCCATTGGATACATTAAACAATCAATTTGAGAAGACATTTATTAATCTTAAGAATATTTAGCTTCATATCATCAAATCAGAAGATAGCCATATCTTCTATAAAATATCTATTTCATATTTTTAATATGACACTAAACAGGTCTTTATATCTTCACAGTGCGAAAATGTGCGTAAACATATATTTTTCACGTGTTGATTGCAGGATACTCATTAGATTTATTGAGTCATCGTGTCCTTATCTAAATCTATATACAACATTGATATTATTTTTTTATATAGTTACGAGACTCAAACCAGCAAATTCTATTAGAAAAATTGGAATGATTTCCAAGCGTGCGTGTTTATTCACTCAGCAACTCAAGGATAAATTATATCCGATTGAATCGATATAGAAAACCTATATAAACACAATAAAAAATACTCTAATCATTACCTTTCCGAACGTTTTCTGCTGCCATTTTGAGTCGAAATTTTCTGTACTTTGGATTGTCTTTATCAAGAATGCATTCCATGTTGCCATAAAGAATAAGTTGCGCGACAAATCCATTATTGGGGTATGTGATACTTCGCTTTTCTTTAACAACGCTGAATGCTTTTTCATATGTATAAGAGTATTTCCACATCAAATATGCTATAACTACAGCAGCAGACCGAGACATTCCAAAATAGCTAAAAAATATATTACAACACATATTATCAGTATGCAACTGTAAATTCAATTAGGTAGATGTGAAAAAAGAATTTGAAAAATTTGAAACATTTCAGAGCGGACATTATAAAAGCAAAATAATTTAATTATATGTTGTGTTCTGTACAATTGTATTATGCCATTTTAAACTGAAATGATAATGAAGTATACAATATTTACAACTTTAAGTACCAACTGCTTAAATCAGATTAAGCAATGTGCAAAATTTTATTTTTTGTATCATGATTTTTGTAAATATTCTTTTTAAGGATTTTAAAGTGGCTTTTTAGTTAAATTTCAGAATGACTGATACTTTATTCGGCTTGAATCTGACATATTATAATATTGCACAGAAAATTTCAAATAAACAGAATATGTTAATAGTAATCAAATTTTTTTTAAACATTTTAAATTAATTACCAATGTACTAGAATACTTCCTGCGGCTTTGGCCTCTTCAATAAAATTATTTGTATCGTTAAAATGGCTTATCAAATTTTCTTTGGGAACATCTGCAACTGAAAATTAAATCAAAAAAACGATTATTTATTATTTAAAATATTTGTAATGTAATAAACTTATAGGTTAATTAGTGTTATCGTAATTTGTCTAGAATCATAAGTAAAATATAATCGATAAAACAGTAAAAATTTTCAAAAAATACATTTCAAAAATTAATGAATTATTTTTGTCGTCAAGAGGAAAATATCTTCTATGTGGTCGACTTTACAAAAATGATTCAAATATAACATGCATAGAGTTCCAACTAATCCATCGATTGAAAAAAGCTTCCATGTATTAGAAATACTTTTATTTAATCAAAAATATAAAGACATTTTCTTGTTAATGACGCTTTAGAGCTATCAACAAGTACATAAACATTTGAACTTTTTTTGAAACATTGAACCACACTAAAACACCAAATCAATTGAAATATTAATATGACACTTTAGAGCTATTAACACTATCCAGTCCGCGCGGTTACGCTATTAAAATACGCCCGAGTCCGACT
>JAGVSQ010007842.1:0-12653 GCA_022683975.1 Rhyacophila evoluta
AAATAATTTAGAATTTAAAATCAATTTCCATCAAGCACCATCAGTCAAAAATATTCGGATAGAAATAGTTGGAGGAACCTTCAATTCTATGCAAAACGACTAGGAATCCAAGTTGAAGAATTTTTAAATATATCGTGTTCATTAAAAAAGCTGTCGCAATAGTTGCAATGCTAAGTATCTAAAAAGTTATGTAAAAATGAAAAAAATTAATGCTTATAATGCTAATATCATAATGACAATATTAAATTATTCAACTTTAAAAAATCCAGCTTAAATTGGGAAAGAACACGTAAGACTGTAAATTGTTGAAGTATCTAAAAGGAGAAATCTTTTTACTGTCTCGGACCCAGTTGATATAAAAAAGATGTACTGATAGAAATGCAAAAATCCCATCAAGATTCAGTGGATTTCACTGATGCCTATCTCTTTACTCTATATCAAAGTCTTTTGCTGTCCGATAAATTTTATGAGCGCATTCACTGCGGCGAATTCGGCCAGGATATTTTGGCAGGATTTCGTTGGAAAGGTAACACTTTAGCTTGAATGCACGTCCTGCTTATGTGGAAACAACTTTTATTAGTTTTATACGAAATATAAAATTATACTGCAGAACTTATAACCCATAAAATGCGGTACATCGCAATAGTTCCAGTTAGTGGGATTACAACTAATAATCCTTAACATGAAATAATTATTTTATAGTGTATATTTCGAAGGATAAAATAACAATGTTAGTAATTAAATATTATAATAAATCATACTCTTATGAATTAAAACCCTTTGACGATAAATTTGGTTGTTACAATATTCACTGCAGACAACATGATCCACTATTTTTTAGATAAACACAAAGTATATTAATTAATACACCTTATATCAAAAAATGTCGCTATAAAAAAAGAATATATCTTTACAAATGGTAAATTATGATTTAAATTTATCTGTTAAGTATGAAAAAAGCAAGTTCTGTAAAATTTGCGACGCAAAAGAGGGCTTCCACTACATCAGTTTTGTTTCTTTTTATATGCATCCTGTGTTTGTTGTTCAATTGTGCTTATTAAATATTTTAACTTTGGCCCAAAACTATTGAATAAACGTTTTTTTGTGCAAATTCCGTGTAAGATACGTCCTTTTATTTTTTTTCCACTGAATTACCGGGATAACAAAAAACACATTATAACCGAAAATTATCTTACTGTACAGCTATATTTTTATTCAAGTTTGATAGATCTTAGTTGGCTCTATAAGAAGAGAATAATGTTGAGGAGCTTTTTCAAAAAAATCCTTCGGAAAATTTTCAGCATGTAATAATTCAATATAACAAGATTCATATAGGTAAATTACGGGCGGAAAGGAAAATAGTTGATGATATTGGTACGCACTCTAAATAAATTAGTCAGGAAACTGTGAAAATTGACAGTAAGCTTCACATAGTTTTAGTTAGATAAAAATTACTGAAAAATTATCCATCTAATCACACTACAAAAATCACCTTTTTGTTACTAATATTTATGAAACATATTTTTTCTCATCACTCAAAGTTGGCAATCTATCTGCAAATTGTATGACCAGAAATGAAGAGTTAATTTAAAATCATGATGACATAGTAACTGCCGAATAAAATCAATTATTTTTTTATTGAATTTAATAAGATTGAAACGCACCGGTACACGACGTGTTAGATTGGAATATCGCCTATCTAAAATATGTGGTTTAGAAAATCCGCTCAAGCTTTCAAAGCTAACGTGAGCTTCAGAACGCCTCGAGCTCACAATAAGTTTGAAGCGATACCATACGACGTTATAATATAACAACATCATACCTACGAGACTAGAGTTGACGACATTTATGATTAACAATTTGAGCTATGAGAATTTACTTGGGACAAGAAACTCTAGAAAGTTTAACTGGGTAAAACTTTGTCAATCACGTCCGTTACGAAAGTGTAGCATATGGGTCTCTGCAGGGTAAAGATGGCAAGTCCATAAATAAAGTGCATTTTTGAATTCTTCACTGTGAATATTAATTTTAATATTTTTTTTATAATTTCATAATGATAATTTTTTGTGGGCTCAACCCAACATTAAGGTATCCATTCATGAATCTTTGGATTTTTAGAAATTTTTCAAGTGTTAGAGTTAAGCTCGAAACCTTTAGCTTCGAAAGACACGCGAATTTAAGGCGTACATAATCACAATAACATGTGGTAACCATTCTAGACTATCGTGGCTTAAAAGTAAAATTACTTTAAATTACTATTAAAAAAACTAGACTATACTGGAAATTCGGGAATTATAATTCAATCAATTTACTTCTTATTCAATTGATTACCTCATTTGTTTGTTTTGTTTCCCTGATAGGAGTAAGTGTGCGAGCTTAATCCGGGGAATGCGAGTTTGATTCCGACATCTACCGGATTTAAAAAAAAAATGCAGGACTGGATTGAGCAATGGTCTGAAAAGCAATTCTCACAAAAATAATCTATCAAGACATGTCTTCACATTACAGAGATCTATACTTCACTTCGGAGCGGACATTTTCACAATGTGTAGATACAAATGTATGTTTAATAAAATCTTTAAAATTTTCTCAGGCGCACTTAATCAATAATGTTATTAAAATTATATTAAACTTAGATAATGAAATTGTAAAATATTGTTTTAAACTTCAAGCATACTAAAAAGGCCACTGAGTCCATTTCCAGGGTAGAAATAATAAATGAACTCCTTCCTCATAAACTGGTCGATACAATATTGACACACCATTATTATCGGTACCTCATCATCTCACACAAGATGTTGAACTCATGTTACATTGCTGTTGTAACCAAAGGCATTGTTGGACATTAAGGTAACCGTTACTTAATAATAATTCTCAACTTACAGTATCAACACTATCTGTCGTAATGTAGAATGATATAATTATGTTTACTGTGTATTATTTACTGAAAATCAACGAATTTCAATGTCATAGATTCCTAAAGTAGGTGGTATAATTTCTCTGTAGCTGCTGAAATCTTCTACGGAGGCAATAGTGCGATCGAAATCAATCGGCGCGTTTATGAAGACTAAAAGACGATGGTTTTGTTATGGGAGAATATAATAATTATATACGCCAGTTACAAAAAAACAAGGAACTTATAGTTTAGCAAAGCATTGGCAAGACATCTCGAAAGAAGGTAGGTTTTTTCAAAGTTTATAAATTCTTATTGTCTTAAAAAACGCCTGGATTATCATAGTATAATAGGGTATCATTTTAATACTGAGGACAAGACTATGGCGTTATTAAAGATGTTCTTGATTTCATAATACGCAAAAATCCATAAAGCTATTGACAAACTTAATACTCATGGAATGAAATTGAATTTTATTGAGTACATATTACTTCTTTGAACCATTTTCATTTCGAAAGTAGAGCATATGGATCTAGACAGTATGAAAATATTCACTCCGAACGTGGAGTATGTGGATCTCTGCAATGCAAGGACTGACAGATTTATTATACGAGAATTATTAATCAGACAATTGTTGCATCCAATGGCCAACCAGTCCTGCATTTTTAAAAAAATCCGACAGTTGTATGAATCGGATTTCTAGGCGTGCACGCTGACCCCTAAACCACCGGGAAGACAATAATATAAATAAGATGAAACATTTTGATAAAGATTTTCTGTTATTGGTTAGATTTGTTTCCAAGAACATTACTTATATAAAGTTTTATACTTCAAAATGCGAACAAATATAAGATAATAAATAACTTTAAACATTTGATGTTTCAACAATGAATGTTATTTTTAATTGAAATTCATTTACGAGATTTGAATATGATTCCTTAAAATTTGCATAACTGTGCTGATAATAAATTTTCAACTTTCAACCATTTGAATATAATTATAGAACGTCTACGAAATAATACTCATTGAAAATTACTTTCAGGAATGCACGAGAAAATTTTTAAGTAATTTTAAAATGTCGTTTGCCTGAAAATATCAGCTTTGTTTTATTTTATTCTGTCTTTCATTATTATGTTCCTATTAAATTTAAATCCGCTTGGGAAACACAGTGAACTAGGGAAAGATACGTACATGAAAAGTTTTACCAGAAGGATACCGCCTGAAACTTTTTGTTTCAGAGCTTTTACATTATTGCTGTTGACACACGAATAATATGTTGTATTTGGTAACCACTGTATCCTTTAGAAAAACACCTCTTTTTAATCAGCAATGCCATTGTTATAGTTAAGTGTGTAGTGAGTTTTCGTCCGTCTCTTTGCTGGCCGTGAGGTTAACGTACGCACTGCGGATACAGAAAACTGTTGAATTTTTATAAATCCAAAGTTGCAAAACTGCACATCTAATAAGTTAAAAAATTAGCTACGAACAGATTTTTGTGAACAATATCTATCGAAATATATCTGTACAATACTAATTTCTATATAGTCTGCAGTATTTTTGTGTTATTTTATATTTCTAAATTGATAAAGATAACGACAAACTGCAGAATCATAGTTTAATAATTTTAGTTTAAGAATTAAAACAAGGACAATTTTTTTTTACCAAATTTAGCAAGAAAGAATATACGCCAAGATTATTTTGGTAACCGAGCAGTTGGCGTGCACATTCCGAGCCGACAGTTGTCACCTTAAATCTCACGGCTAAAAGTTATTAAAAATCCATAGATGTAGGGTAACAATTGGATGAATAGTTAATTATCGAGAAAAAAATCAGTCAAAATGTGTCTTTAAATGCAAGGATTGATATATATATATATATATCACTGCTGGAGTGTTGATCTTCACATTACTCATATTCAAATGCTCCGCTTTTGGAACGGAATTGATATACCAAAACCTTTTTACTTCCAGATGAAATTTCTTTCATACTCCATTTTATTTTTATACTTAGTTAAAAATGATCATTTCGTAAATCACGAAAATTTCAAAGCAGATTTACAGTCTCTCTATACACTTATAAATGGTCTTTAATCACCGGTATTATTGCACGGCTAATTTCGTATCAAAAAATATATCCAGCTCATTTTCATTTCGTCTTCTTTGTAGTATCTTTCATATCATGTATACTTTTTTAATACATATTGAAAGACAACTACAAATCTATAGAAATATAGAAAACATACATTTTTTTATTACAGTGGCTTCTGTTTACGTGAGGATAAAAAAGTGTATAAAACGTAAATAAAAACGGTTATGGTACAACATCCACTGTTCCATATTGATAGAAATATGGTTAAATAGATTTGAGTGCTGCATTCGTAAAAAAACTACAGATTTTTTGTCACATAAAATGAACGTAAACGTAATTGCATTATTTTACTGAGCTTTTCAACTAGAAGCTTTCTGGTTGACACTCATCCATTAGATGGAATGCTCACGATAGAATACACTTAATACATTTTTAAAATAAAAAATTAATATTAAACATATGGAAATTGTCAAAATTGCCACTCCAGAAGAAAGAGTTTATGGATCACCATTTATTTTCAGAGAATTTTATCAGAAGAGTTGGTTGTCAGATAATTGCCAATTCTATTGGGCATCCGATTCCACATTTTTGTATTTTTGTAAAATTTTGTATCTGTGTTAATTAAACTAGCATTTTTGATTCAAAAGTGCACATACTAACCACTCGACTGCTACTAATATATGGATCATGTAAAATTCAATATCATATAAAATGAGTTAAGTGCTTTTAAGTCTGAGTGATCAAACATATTCTTAAAAGTTATCACGATTTACTATTAAATTTGCGCTGAATTTATTTGGATTATAAAGGTATATTTGATGAAGATTATTTGTTAAGCGTACTATTAATTAATACTGAAAATAATAATTATGATTTATAATCAATAAATAAGAAGTATGTAATGAATTGTATTTTAACTTCTTTTATATAATCTTACAGAAATATTACAAACAACATTAATGGGTTGAAACTATATGATAAGTTTAATTAAACTAATACAAATTCTTTAGCTGTAAAAAGCTACAAAAATAAATCACTGTCCTTTTTTTCTGAGATAATTTAAGCACAATCATAACCCATCAATATTATACAAAAAAAAAATTATAGAAAAGTCATATATATATATTTTAATCAACGCAAGGAAACCAATAACATATGTCAACAAAAAACATGAAGTATCAATTGAATTATTTAAATATGAGGCCTGAAAATTTAATTGATGTTAAAGACTCTATGTTCAATAATTGAGGGGTATAATTCTTATTAAAACTTGTTTCACTGTGCAATAATTAAAAGAAGATTTTGAACATGTATTTTTAACGTAACCAGCAGAGAAAATCATTTTTTTAAATATTGAAAACAAAAATAGGCATTCAAAATGTTTTCTTTAAATTTTAGCAGTACGGAAAAGGTTTATTTTAGAATTGTATGTATAATATAAATGAATACTTGTCTAATAAATGTGTTAGTATTATTTTACTTGAAGAGAGTGTGTGGAAAGTGAACATGATTATTTGTAGAGCTAACGATGTGATCGCTCACTGTACAATTAACTCAATCAACTATACACTATTATACCGTGTTCCTTTTTTTAAATTTGCACATCAGCAGATGCATTTCAAGCCATTGTCTGTTCGCTTTTTTTCATTTCAAACAAAAGTATCCATGAAAAACAAATAATCAAATGAAGCTTTGTTTTTGAATTATACAATTCATTATTTACGTTTCAGCATTGACTGAAATGAACGCAGAAAAAAACAACTAGCAAACTAGTTAACAAAAGTAATTTATAATAATGGAAAAAAATCTTTTATTATATTAAAAATATTTTTGATTTATGTTAAAATGACATACTACTCAAGGTCGGGAACATTCAAAACATACAATTGTGACATTATTAGTAAATAATAAATCGGTAAGAAAAAAGCATAAGATACGACTCGTATACGTGTCCACAGCCACCAAGAAAAGTTTTACCAAGACGTGTATATGAATACATAGACATTAAAGTGTTAAAAGGCATAAAAATAATATTTTTATAAACATGTCGTATTTTATCAATTTAAGTCTAATCTTCACCTTACTTAACATTATTCAACCCAAATTTACTATGTCATTCAATAACTTTATTTTTTTAAACAAATTCTTATTTAATTTTTTATTATATTTGGATTATGCGTTCCCGTATGACGATATATTTTTTAAGTAAGTTATAACACACGAGCTAAAAAAAGTGAAACCTTAGATCATAAAAAATACATTATGAAATAATAAATGTTAAAAGAAATGTTCACACATTAGCTAGTGGAGCGATGAGTTTTATATTTTAGAGGCGGTAGGCTAAAAAGTCGGGCAATACGCCTTTTAATATTATTTTCACATACAATTTTGCATTTATTTATTTAAAAATTTTACCAATTCACAATTATTTTTAATATGTTTTACAATATAGGATAAGATTAACAACACATTCTAGCATTTTTTGCTAGAATTTTGTAAATGAAATATCACAACAACGAGATAGATTCTCAAATAGTAAACTTTATATGTATCCCATGAAGGTATAATATTAAAATAAATGCTTGTTCACAACGGTGAACTTACACAGTGGTATGTCTAAGAGAATGGTGCCTCACTATCTTCATCTTACGAATCACTAGAGGGGGAGTAAATAAAGCTATTTTGCTGCCGAATTGTGGACGGGTCTTTGTTTGCCATACTACATACTACTGAAAAGGTAATTAAATTCTGAATTTACATCTACATATTCAACTAATGACACTCACACTCTGACAAATATCCACAGGATGATGAATGACATTATTGACGGTTCATTTATTCATTTAACATGATGAGAATATTAGGTAATTATAAATACAAGGAATTTTAAGGTGGCATATAAAATTTAACAAACGAGTATAAATAATTAAACACATAACAAATAAAGCAAATAAAAGTATTGGTATATATAATAAATAATAGAGTTTGATTAAAAGGATTTATAAAAAGAGTAAAACAGATCCTAATAATTATATAAAAAATATTATTAAGCCAAACTCGCTTTCATTCGAGTTGAAGATATTAATACCCGAAGCAATTTTGTTAAACATGACCATTGCTTTCTTAATGAAAGCTGAAAAGACAATTGGTTGATTTTGTATAAGATTGTAAGACAGTAATCAAGGAATTGACCAACGTCCACTCGATATTACATGTAGTATTAATCGAGTATATGCTGGAGTTCTAATATTAAGAAGCGATCCACTTTCTTCGACGAGAATTTTCCGGAAGTAACTGCAAATGATCGAAGAATTAGGCTACCATGCAGATAAATTTAAAAATAATTTAAATTTATTATAATATTCGTATATATTTACCATGTTCGTAACGATCAAAATTGGAATATATAGATTCCTACATTGTAAAGACATGTTTCGACAAATTATTTTTAGAAGAGTGAGTTGCTAGACAATTATTGTATTGAACGAGAAAACAATTCTTCATTTTTGGATGGTTAAAAATTCTGCAGATGTAAGAAACAAGCCCGAATTCTCTGTATGCAAAGTACGCACGTTAACCTCTATACTACCGGGAGACAGACAGAATAAAAGATTTTAATTGATCAAACAATTAAATGAAAAGTTTATAATACTCGTCATACGACAAGGCATTATTTTTGAAGTTGTGAAATTCATTGAAAAACGTTAAGCAATAAAACTTGAAGAAGGATAATTGCTAAGATATCGATGAAGGTGGATGCTAGAAGAAACCTGAATTCTGAAATAGTTGCAGTTCCAGGAAAAATAACTTACTATTACGTGTACAACAATTGTAATTTTATTTCCAATATCATTATTAATCGTTATTCATAATCATCATTATTGATTAATCTAACGTTTATTTAAGATTTTCCAAAATATATTATTGAAAAAAAATCATCCTGTAAATCAATTGAGAAGAGTCTCTCAATGTATAGAAAATCAAACATGCCGAGTATCAAATTACAGTGACAGTAAGCACTTGGTTTAATAAAGGGTGTTTTTCCTTTGCCAGTGGTATGCCCTGTGTTTCCAGGAAAAACCGCTTGTCTAAACTCATTTCATATTTACCAGACCTGTTGTCTTTATCAAAGATATAAGACACAGTAATTGACAATTTCCTCGATATTTTTCATGTCACCAAATACATCTGTAAGAACCTAAATGATTTTCAAAACAAGTAAAAGATTTTTGCACAGAATGACTAAATACTCAACTGTGCTTCCAGTGACCGAGAGCTAAGCATGCGCACTTTGGTTCTAAAGGTTGCGCGATCAAATGCCATAGCTGCTAAGGACTTTGAAAAAGTCGGATACCTAGTGAGTTGAAAAATTCCGATTACCAATTCTCATGATAATACATCAGTCAAGATATTTTTTTAGATTGCGGAGATCTATATGATTTTTTTTGTGTCAAAAAATTATTATTAAACGGGAAACAGATGAAAATTTAAAGAACGATATCCGGAAAATAAGATGGATGTAAAAAGTATTTATATTATATATCACGATGCAGGGCTATTACTAATTAATACCGTAATCATATGTATACTACGAAAATAGCTAGAAATAAAATTTACCATTCAAGAGTTGAATGATAGTATTTTATTAAATGGACTAAATTAATTTAGGTGGTATATTTATAATTATAAATGAGAAACTTAAAAAAAAGGTGGTCTGATTTAGGTAAAAGAAGTGGAAACGACACTCGTACTTTGTTATTCTTGTTCATTAATTTGCTAGAAACCCCTAAGTGGATTTCATCTTCTGGATGATAGCCGATGAACCTCAGAATTTACCGACTGGACGGAGAGAGAAAGAAGGTTCAGGCCTTGAGGAGTCATCCACAATACGTGGCCCAGCCAGTTTTAGCGCCGCTGTGTGACTCTTTTCAATACATTTGTTTATCGTTGCCAATAGTGCAGGAACACATAACTCGATTTTTTTTATTTAAGCCGCTTTGTAAAGTAATGTTTATTTTTCTTACAACCTCTTATAATTAATTGCCTAGTAGATTTTCTTATCATATGTTCTTTCCTTATAATAAACTTACACTCTTTTTTTCTATGACTAACAACATAACCTCACATAATAGTTTGTAACAAACAAAATAGAGAGTCTTATTCTTCAAGCGTTTTATTCGTCGGGGTCCTGGAAGATCGCTAAGTACTATCTACAGAATATATTAGGCGGAGTTAAGAGATATAGGTATGAACTGGGAGGACACATATATATAAGTGAGCGACAGAGATTCTTGGAGGTGATATGTAGTGTCTATATGCTCCACTTAATGAGTGGATGTAGAAGAAGAAGAAGAAATACAATAAAATATATCAATAAGGCGATAATGGTATGCCCTGTCTTTCATAAAGCCAAACTATCACATATATCTGTTATATGATATTAAAGTGAAAACGCAGATAATGCAGGAACTCGTAATTTAATTATGTAGATTGAAATATTATCGGCATACCTCAATTCTGTCAAAGCTTACAGGCATAAACAGTAACAAAAGTCAAAAGCTCCCCAAAGCTTTTTCTATTCTAATGAACCGTTTTAGTGCCCAATAAATTTTAAATTTAAATGATATCGTGCCTAAATTTTACGAGTTTTTAAAAATTTGTTATTCATGGAGGGTTACTCAGTTAGCTGACGCAGGATATTTTTTGCTGTTATATATTTTTTTTGTATACGAAGAAATATCTTAGTTTGTATCTTTTTCACATATCAGTTTATTTTAAGAATTAGTCACAAAGGAAAAATATTATCGATATATTAAATTCCTGTCTCTTTAATTTCCAAGAAAATTCCGATGAAAACAATTTTTTAAAAATGATTAAAAATAGTTGGCAGATATTACGTATAATAAATATGAATAAATTTTGTATAAAAAACGATATACGATCTAATATTATACTATATAATATGTAGATATGATAAAAAATGTATCTAGGATTTTGAATCAGTGGATTGATTCCAGTAGCCGTCTTTTAATTTATAATGTATTTAATATTTTTATTGCAAATTACGGCGCAGATGAAATAGCTATCTACAATTTAAAAAATCATACGAGAACTGGCAGAGACGCATACTGCGGATGCGTATAAAAGTATCAAAACTCCTATCCAATTCCGAAAGATTTTAATCCAAAAACTTGCAGGGTGATCAAAAAATGTGTTCACGTGTAGGATATTTTCTACAAACACTCATTTGGAAATTTAAAAAGTTGACAATCTTAGGCATTGAGTTCACACAAAATTTTGATGTATATTTGAATATATATCGGGTGTGTTAAGGAAACAGGGCGTAACCCACAAATGACAAATTTTACAGGAGGTCCAAAAAACGTTTATTTTACGTTTAAGAAAACCAATAAAACTAATTAGGTGGAAGCCCTCTTTCTTGGTCGTAAATTTCATAGTTCATCTTTTTTAAAACTTAAACGCTAAATTTAGATACTAATTCGTCATTTAAAGCTTACAATATTTTGCTAGAACGTGTATTAAGCTATGTACGTTGTGATTATCGAATAAAATCTAATTTAAAAAATTGAGGGTTAGGTCCTTTTTTCTATCCTAAGCCGATAAAGTAAGAAATAAATTAAAAAATATAGCCGTTTATTAAGTTTTGAAATTGTATAGCTGTCCTCGTTATTTCGTCCAAACTGTGGTATTGACACATTCTGAAAAAAATACTAAGTACTATTAACGAGCGTTAGATGAAGTTAACTGATGATGACATTACCTAGGAGGATGCAAAGCGATTAGTAAGAGAGACTCCTAGAGATGCTGTATAGTAACTATAAATACCACGCAGCAAGGATGCGGTTAATGAAGATTATTTTATTTATGGTTAGATACACGTAGTTTATGGTGATAATGTGTTAAGAGATTTGATAAAAAGCCATAAAATAACTGTGTAAATCTATAAATTCTGCCTTGGAGAAAAAATAGTGATTTACATCAAGCATTATCGAATTGTACATTTTTGGATTTATTAGAAGATGAAGAGTTGTTTATTATACATTTTTGGAAACCGCTGTATGGTAAGTGTTTTGAATATCAAAATACTTAACGATTTTGAGCCAAATCAAAATGTTGCATAGTCGCAACCTTGAAGTAAATAAAGACTTTAACTGGTATTTTATTTAACCAATATTTTATTAATGAAAAACAATATAATTCGTCAGGTGGAAGCTCTTGTTCTGGTCGCTAATTTCACAAGCCAATCTTTTTTCAAACTTAAAAACTAAATTTAGACAACAATTATGCATTTCAGTTAATATTATTTTGATAGAACGTGTATTTAGTTGTAAGCATTCTGATTATGGAATAAATGGCTATTTTGGTTTTGAAAATTTGAGGGTTAAGTATAAATAAATCAAAGAAAATACTGTACTTACTTAAATAACTCTTTCAAAAGAAATGATTTTTTAAAACGTTAAAACCGTTTCGTTTATTTTTATTAAAAAAAAGCATTGTCGTCAACTGAAAGTTGGTTTAAATCTTATTAACATGTAACACGATTTAAAAGTTACACAAGCGACCATTATATTTGATTAAATTTCGTAAAAAGTCTGTCCGAAACATCTTCCCAGTGGATAAATAAAATAATTATAAATGCCCACTCAGAGAC
>JAGVSQ010007843.1:0-14932 GCA_022683975.1 Rhyacophila evoluta
GTTTTCGACCAATCAAACGTCCGACACAAACATACAAACACACATAATCTAGATTATATATATTAAGATTACACAGAAAGCGCAAAATTCAGAAAAGGTTTAAAATTTTGGCAGGCTTTTATTCAATAAATAAATATATCGAAATATTTGAATCGTAAGTCCATAAGTATGCAAAATAAATCATCTTCGAAGCCGTCTCATTCGTAACTTACATACAAAATATTTTGAGTCACTCATTTCTTAAGTTTGCAGCCTCTGATATATAGTATTTGTAGAACATTGCAAATCTATAAAATTGAATATTTCTTATTACTGTTACCGTTATTACTGTTTTCCAAATAAATAAAAAAAAATATAATATATTTTTGTTACCGAATTAATATGGTTAAGTCTGTTCTCATAAATTTTAATTTTTCTAATGTCTTTATCGATTGAAATATTGTATTTTGTTTAATTTATACGCATCAACGCCAATAATAACACCAGATTAAATGTAACGATAATTATGTTATGTACTAATTGTCGTAATATTATTGCACTAAAAATATATAGTAGTGTAATTTAGCAATTACAATTATTATATTATTAGTACATATGTATGTATATATAGCATATAAATGTACCTACCCATATAAATGATTGTGTGTCATCCAAATTTAAGCCTGAGTTTGCTGCTATAAAAAAACCGAAAGTATTGATGCGCAGCCAGAAGGCGTGCGGGATATTCTTGTATTAGTACAATAAAAAATTTACCATCACATTTTATAATAATACATCATAAAAATATTGTTTACGTCATGTATTTGTGGCGGTACACATTTAACGTACGCGTAACCCTCATATTAGGCTGAGGCTACGATAGATGTCACGGTGGCAGAGTAACAGCAGCAGAGGGTCGGCAACAGAGATGCAAAATAGTCATAAATAGGTGAGTGAGCAAGTGACCAAGTTCGATAGCGCAACAGCATATTGTCATCACAACAACTTGCTCACCTATCTATAACTATTTTGCATCTCTGTTGCCGTCGCTCTTATTCTGTCGCGTGGCATTTATCAGAGCGTCGGCCTAAGTTAAAAAGAAAACCATAAAGTAAATCATACGTCGGCAGGGCACACAGAAGGTTAAACGAAGGTAGGTCGTGTTTTAAAATACAGATAAAGCGAAAAGATAAAAATCTAAAAGTTTTAAGGCCATGTTAAATCAAATCCATATTGTTTAAGTATCGTGTTACGCGAGGATTACCTGTATATTAAATATAATACAAATATCTATCCATGGAAATATTAAAAAAAAATCATTGTAAAATTCCATATACCTCACATTCTGAATGGATATGATTTATATGCATACATGAACATGTATATACAGGTCAAATATCTTTATAAGGAATAGTTAGTAATGAAATTTTCAGTATATCGTAAATTTTTTGTTGTCCCGAACAAGCTTTTGTACACTTTTTCATATATTCAATATAATGAAACAAATGTGGTCGTCTTACGGGTTCGTTATAAAGGATTCGACCTGTAATTATATTCGGACTCTGTCAAAAGTTTCACGCACTATATTGACGATGTTGATAGATATTTCAGAGACATTGATTTTTCCACATAATTAAACAAAGATAATGATCCAATTTCCAAAAGTTAGAGCATATTTACGATTTAATTTATGAATTCTACGATAAAGATGCCATTTAGAAGCTATCCATGCGATCACTAGCTGTATGAAGTCATCGATGTCTGTCATGTGAAAATAAAAAAATATATAAAAATAACAGACGAAGCCAAGCTACTAGAAGCTAAAACATGGGCCTAAATTATGGCGCTAATGATAATGATGACAAATAAATCGAAAAATTCTTACCCAACACCAAGTATCACGTCTGCCTCAGGACAATAAGCAATACCACAATATCTGAGATTGCACAATTATAAAGCACCACAATATCTGAAATGGATTCTCAAACTTTATAGAAGAAATCTCAAATGACTCGCTCATTTATTTTGATGTAAAATATTTTTTGTTTTTTAACAACATCCGCTACAGCTTATGTTATTATGCAGGTATTATGCACATTGCATATTCCCTGAAACCCCTTTCAAATTTGGACCAGGGGTGTCACAGGAATAACCTTTTGAGTTATTTTGTACTTGTTACTGTGATGGTAATTGATGATAATTCTCAAAGAGATTATATAAATATACCAATAAAAAGCAGAACTAACAAGGATACCAAGAATTCTAGAACAAACTGTACGTTGTAGGTAGGGATTGCAAAACGAAATTTGTAATTTGCAAATTCGTTGTTATAAATATTATTCAATAACAAATTCTGAAAAAAAATTTACCGAATTCCGGATTTCAGTTACGTGACCTAACAAAACGAGAAACCATACTTTCGTGAAGAAACTTGTACAAAATTATTATTAAAAAGTGAAAACGAATTTAAAAAAATAAGAAAGCTCCAATTCTCAATCTGAAAATCTGAAATTTTTTTCTCAAAATTTGCAATCCCTAGTTGTAAGTATAGAAAATTGTAAATGAAAAGTGACAACTTTATATTTATTGCAATCTAAATCACTGTATATTAAAGTTTAAGAACCAACTTTTGATAATTATCATTATTATCTCCACCACTGTGTTTCCTACTCAAGTTTCATATTGATAATAATTATATCTCCAAAACTAAAATGTAAATACATCATGTCATTATCAGCCCATGACAATAATAACAAAGATAATAAAGATATATTATTGTGATTTGAAGTGATAAATAAGCATGTTTATCTGTAAATAAACTTAAATTAAATGATATGACAATGGCTTTTAATTTAGAGAAAAATAAATATTTCCATTATTATTTTCTTGTCTACAAGATTTTATTATTTAGGTACAATCTACATAGTTTAAATACATTAAACAAAAGAATTTAGTGCATCAAGATTGTCTATTTAAAGAGTTTTGTAACGATCACATTGCGATCGATCGTTTAGAAAAATAAAGTGTAAAAAAAACAATTTGTAGTGGAAAGTTTGAATATTTAATCGCTGTTAGCATAAATATTTATTTATTGCTTATTCATAACTTTCGTATACCTATTGAAAGCTCCTTATTATAGACTTAAATTTTCATATCGAAAACTTTGCGATATAAAAATACGTTTTCTAAATTCGATATTTATTTAGAAAATGCAATTTTGTATGGAAAATTGCCAACAAAATGCATTACACTAGATTGATAAATAACAAAATTACATTGTTGATATTGATTTTTTTAAATTTAGATTAATATCATCATCTTGTAGATATGCTGCATAAAAATTCTAAATAAAATAAATCGCTTGACACTTTAAGCAATTTGCCAACAAAAAATTTTGAAAATAAAAACAACTTTTATGTGGACACGGTTAAGAAATAGTTTCATCAATAAGCTACCGGCACCAAATATATTTCCTACGACTAAGAAATTATCTTCTAATAGAGTTTTCAACAATTATTCGATATCATTTAGTAGTTTCTTGCTATTAAATGTGTATTTTTCGGTGCATCTACTCTGACTATGGTTTCCGCAATGGAAAAATATCCGGTGTAATTTGCAGTATCCGGTGTCGTGTCTATGTGATAGTGTCCAGCTTCTCCATGATGACTAAACGTATGAAAGTGTTGCATCCTCAAGTCCAGATCCTAGAAATTGTTCATAGGCATTATATTGACTTTGGAAAGGCAAAAGGACGTAACCCACACAGAACAAATTTTACAACAACAAAAAACGTTTTTAGTGATTATGGGCAGTATAATATAATATCAAAATATTAAATAAACACAACCTTGAATTATACGAGGACTAAAACTGGTATTTTATTTACTTAATCTGATATTTTAGAAAAATCCACAAAATCGATGTCATGAAACTCCTTCGTCTTGGTTGCAAATTTCACAGGCCATCCTTTTTTCAAACTTGAAAGCTAAATTTAAATTCTATTTAGGCATTTGCAGTTTATATCATTTCTATAGAATGTGTATTAAGTTGTATATATTGTGATTAATGAAAAAAACTTTTTTGAAAAAACTGCGACTTACATCCTTCTGTTTTTCTACAATTGAAATTGTGGTGTATAGCTATTATACATACTATTATGACAATAATAAAATTTTAATTTTTTGATTTTTTATAATCTTAAATACCCTGGGTTTCTTTTGGATTTTTAGGCTGTATGCGCACGAACAATGTAATACATCGATTAAGAAATCTGACTGTAGGTTAAAGTTGTACCAACGAAGCAGACAGAATAGGTGCCCAGTGTTATCATTCTAAGTTCATTGTTTTTTTGTTTAGTTCATAAAGACGGGCGTGATTGATAAATTTTTATCTTATGATAATCGGAAACCTTAATTCTGCATTGTTTTAAAATGAATTCATATTTATTAATCATCATTGTTACTTCGTCAGCAAAGTTGGTGCTAGCAATATACATGTTCACCAAAGTTTTTTGTTGCTCCTGTAGACAAGTGGTGTGAGCTGGTTTGCAGATTAAGCCATCGAAACATTGAATGTTAGATGTTTACAGTGCAAAAAAAAAATTGACTGATTTATCTATATTTAATCTGTCACACAGCAAGAATAATCTGATATGCAACTTTAACAAGGCATATTAAACAGTATATTTACCGGGTCGTGAGATATTAAGGTCCCAATATTGATTAGAGGTCCTGACATCTCATAGAAATTCAGCCAATTATCCACGTCGTCCGTATTATTCAAGGGAATCGTTGAAAAATCAGGCATGTTGTGTAACTTAGCTTTGCCTTCGCTAAAAATGAATGTGCCTCCGAGGCCTACAATAAAAATCATTCATGATAAACCATAATCACAATTCACCTTAAGATGTATTATGAAATATTTAAATCTTCTGTAGATTTTATATTATAATATGATAGAATAAATTATACTTTAAAATCTTTGGCCTAGTGCATATGTGATTATATTTTTGAGTTGAGTATTTTTTTATATATCTAATTAACATTAATATCAATGATGTTCTTTTAGTAAATTTAAACATGAAATTGTGTAATTGTACACTAGGTTATCTATGTATAGGTAGTCTAATAGTAAGTTAACCAAAAAAATTATAAATACGTATTTGGTAGAATCTTTGACTTATATTTTCATAATTTATTCAATTTTAATTGCAAAAACTTTAAACACTTTTGATTTGGCAAAATTGAATTGAATTTTTGCACTTTCAAATTTCGCTATTTTTTTATTTATTTACCATCGTAGACAATAGGATTTGATTTTATTAAATCTTTGACATATGAAAGGGCAGGCTGTATGAAACATTTAGTATTGTTTAGATGAATATATAATAGGTATCGTTAATAATTACTGATTGATGAACTTATTAAAAATGTAATGAATTGAGTAGGCCATATTTATATTCATTTATACTTACCAACAGGCTTATCTTTGTATCTAGATTGTAAAGTCTTTCTGATTGAAGTTGTATAACTGTCTTTTCCTGTTCTTTTTTTGCAAGCGATTTTGAGGACCTAAAATTATTAAAATTAAAAATACGAGCACCATTAGTTGAACTTTTGTTAGTGATCTTTCTATGGCAAACGCGCTTTTTAAAACTTTGACTTTGTGGCATAAATAATTTAATAAAATGGTAGGCTTGCTTAAATATTTATTTTCAAAAATGAAACGATTAGTGGTTACGTTTGCGATTTTCATCGTTTCACCTATAAAGTCAAGCGGAAGTCTCATATCACTATCACACTATGTTTTGAGTGAAGATGTCGAAAAAATTAGATTTTCATGAAAAATAATTCTTCTTCTTATACTATGTTTGCTCCCAAAGTGAAGCATATGGATTTACCCAGTGTGAAGATATCCACTCCGAAAGAGGAGTATATGGATCTCCGCAATGTGAAGACGTCTTGACAGAAAATAATTACCTGGTAAAAAAATTGAAACTTGCTGTGAACAATAATTAAGGTTTCACTCAATATCTCTCTTTAGTTTTTGTCAAAATATGTTTAAAAATCTTACTTTTCCTGGTTTTCCTTGGCTTATAAATAGGTTAGCTAGCACACTAAATCGGGTCTCCGTTTGGGGTAGTTTTTCTAATTTTATCTCACCCTTTAATGCACCAAGTGGTTGGATAGTAGTAATATATGATTTTTGATCAATAATTCCTTTTTTTAAAGATAAGTTGAATATTCCCTAAAATGAAATACAACTAATTTTTAAAAATCTAATAAAAATAAATATCAATATGATATATACAATCATTCTTTTTTTCATAGTACAATAATATAGGTATGCATTCATTCAATTAATAACATTTCGATAGACTGAAAATGTAATATGTACATATTTGTTTCATTTTCCCCCTCGTTTCTTACCTCACAATTTACTCCTAAATATGGCCAGGGACCTGTTCCAGCTCCAATACAATAAGTGGGATCTATTTCAGCTAGTTTCAGCAAGTCAAGTACATCATAAATTTTGCCGCGATTCACTGATGGAATCATATATGGAATTCCACCTACATCAAAGAGCTGTGGTTTCCCGCTTAAACCTAAAATTGGTAAAAAAAATAAAGAAAGCTGATAATATATCAAATATTTGTTGTGAGATGAATCTAACATTTTTGTTTGTACCGTTGATTATTATAACTCGAATAAATAGCAAATTATATATTTTATAATGGTCACTAAACCTTCACAGAGTATATGACGTATATGTAATATACGCAGAGTATACAACATCCCCCTTAATCTAATATGGTTAAATCCAAGATGGTGCGAGTATCCAATTCGCTGAAAAGGTTGATATCATTGACTTCAAATACTTCAAGCGAGTTATAATGCTTAACAACAGTGACAATACTCGAATGCGCGACCGAGTGAACATTCCTTCCTGCTATGGATGAAACCAGTGATTCCATCACCGTGATTGATCTTGCTACTACCCCTAGCAGCAGTATGATTGTGGTTTTCTTCTTTTAAGTGTGGATGGAGATATGAAAGCAAAATGTAAAAGGAGTAATAATAATTAATAACTATCTCATACTCGTAATTCTAAATGGAAGGACTTATCATATCTTTGGGATACTTAAGATATTTAATGCACACAATAGTAACTACACACTAATATGTATGAATACACAGTCTATATGATTTACATTTGAGTTAAATAATTTTATTAAACAGAGTTTATTCAGTCAACTTTTTTAACTATGCCCGCTCCGAATGTTAATTATATGCATATTCTCAGTATGGAGATGTTACCTTGAAATATTTTTATTACTTGGTGTCAGCTTATCGCTCAAACTTATCTTATTCTTATACAGCTGGGATGCGAAAATTGTGACCTTCAGTAGTGAGTGATTTATAAGTCGTATCAACTCAGCCAGTGCTATGAGAGTTTTATTTTATTTTTCGATTACTTAACAAGTTGAACAATATTTAGTACCTGGGCAGACCAATGTAAACGGGTTCTTAGTTAAATCTGGGCAAATGACAACTTCCACATTGACTTCAGCAAACTTATTAGCCAATCCTTTTGATAAAACTGAAATAAATAGTAGAACAAGGAAAATTAATTAACAAAAAAGTATCACCATACATGTGAAATAGCGATAAAAAAAAAAAAAAATTCATAAAAAAACTTGATTATTTTATAATTTCTTACCTTCTGCAACCTCTGAAAGCTCGGGTTGGTGTAATGGTTTCTTCACTACTGATAGATTTTTAATGTCCAATGTATCCATTTTCAAGTGAAATTATTAAAGAGCCTGATAAAAACAAAATTATTTATAACAAATCTATTCTTGAATAATTGAATTCTATTCTTATATTCTTAAGTAAATGACTTGTCGTTTACTTGGAAAATCAAAACGGTTCATTGTTCGCGGAATGTCAATTTAAACTTAAACTCCACTTCATTGAATTGGTAGAAAAAATGGCGTATGCAAAATACTATATAAATGTTTAAAATCTGGGTGCTTAGTCTCGAGAGAAGATGGCGAAAAATAATGAAACAAATATAATACAATGAATAGGTGTATTATAAATCAAAAATCTTACACTATTTCGATAATAAACGTAAGATGTATGCAGCAAGAAAAAAACAGCACTGAATATCAATTTCAAGTTGATAGCATACAAGATATTGCTGTATGATCTTTTTTTCATAAATATCAGGGATTGACAACACTTTTTCTAGAGCTTAAATTCGAACACTCAAGTTATTTCAACAGCCAGGAACATAATTAGCTATGTGTCAAATTTAACCTGCCTCTGGGCTAAATATTATTATAAAATTTAAAAACATATCTACTTACATACAATTGAGTCTCTTTTTATGCGGCAGACACATTCCGCAGAAGGCCGCATTAAATCAAATCAAAAAAATACCTCATAGCTAGTAAAAATTCAGGAAAATAGGAACGCTTAAAAGTTTATTGGAACATCTGAAAGAAGTTATTAAAATGACAATTCTTTTTATTCAAAAAAATTGGTGTAGCAATCGGATCATGTTTGATACGACATCATTTTCATCATTAAAAGAGGGAGTCAGTGCATCGAAACAATGTGGTGAAGGCAATAGTTCTTCACAAAAAGAATTACCGTTAACTTTGTTCTCATTTCGAGCTATTGTTTTCTTCTGACAATGTGGTCAATTATTAAAAGTTTTGTGTATATTTAAAGGCGGAAATTGAAATTGAAGGAATTATAAGCTGTGTGAATTCAAATATGCATAAAGAGACTAACATGTAATATTATAATATCGATACATAATCATACAGTCAATCTGTCTTAAAAAGTCATCATGTATTGAAATAAAAAAATCATAATACTATTTTAAGGTTGGTTTTGTCTATGAACTGAAAATGTCAAACAATTACTGCGTGCCCTGTATACTTGTAAGAATCTGATCTATAATAAGGTGAATCCAAGATTTATTTTGAGCAAAAATTTTTGACAATGTATTGAATATACAGGCTGTTACTAAATACACGTTAAAATACATCAATTAATTTCACACTTGTTTTTAATTATTATAATCATCCAAAATAATATTCAAAGTAATAAACTCATCTCATTTTATTATTTTCATAATTATTATTATATCATTTTTTTTAAATTATCATTTCATATCTCTGACACAATGTATAGCCGAGATGTGAATAGATTAAATCATTATCTTATCGTTACCCAAAGTGTACCCAAGGATGTCTTGTGGTGGTGTCAATGCACTCGTTAAAATATATCATCACTGCAAATTAAATATACCTGTGCTGTGAAGCAGTTGAGGGTGTTGCTCTAGGCGCACAAAACATGGGGGGCACAAAATTAAAAAGGATTACATAGAAGGCACAATATAATATAACTTGAGAGCTAAGAAAATAGAAATTTTAACTTTGTGAAGGATGCGACATCATTTCTTGATCGAAAACAAAGAGGGTGCAGCGATTTTACTTTTTCCAGAGTGTTGAATATGTAGCTACACCACTGCAACTATGTATAAATTTTGGCGAAAATGAGATATCGGTGTCCTATTTCTGCTTTCCTACTAGCTTCATGGATATTTAGAGTACAGTAATTTTCAATAATTTTTGTTGTAATGCACGTTTTTATCTGAATATATTACATTTCAATATCAATATATTTCAGATGGAGTCTACAGAGTGAATATTCAGTAAGAAAAAGGAAGGAAATGTAAAATTTAAAGATATGACAAAAATACATTCAATTACAATTATTAGTTATATTTTCTTTTTATTATGCTTGTGAATAGAAAATCAGTCTACAATTTTTCATATGTATAAAATGCCTTTTTTTATTTAAATAATGGATACCAATGATATTATGCCAGCAAAATATTATTTGATAACTGAAATATATTAAAAATGCTGTTTCTAATTCAAGCCACGTGGAAAGTATTTAATATGGAGTGCTGTTATAGTTCAAAATACAAACATAGAAACAATACACGTATTATATATCGCATAAATGCCCATAATTTATACAAAATATTTACAAATCTCTATTATAATAATTTTAACACTATACAGAGATTAAAACAACTCTTTTTTAGATTTACGCATATTGTTGAGGTGCTATTCACAGATTATTATACATACTCATATTCATAATTTAAAACCATTTTAATCTTAATGAAGTATTTTAAAAGCAGCTCATAAAATAGCATCTCTAGTGGTTACTCGCTTATTTCTACATGATATTCTGTGAATTTCATCATTGATTCTGATATAGATTTTTGGTTTAAATTCAGGTATCATTGTTGGTCTGGGTGTGTTAATTTTTGTCAATTTGATCTTAATTAAAAAATTTATGGTTTAAAAACAATTAAGAAAAGAAAACAATAAATTTATACACATATTTTCAATAAGTTGATAGTCTTGTGTATCTGAAAAATTATTTGTATGTCAGATACAATGTAGATACAATACAGATGTAGAACAATACTTTTAAAATAATTTTTATTTTACTTTTCTCTGATGGGAATATTTCCTAATGGTGTAAACAAGATGTGTCAAAAATATGAAAAAAATATATAAGTAATATATGTAGTAAATTAAGTTAAAATTCTTTATTACAGCACTCTGTAATTTTTTATCTTTCACAGCACACTTGACGTTTTTTCCCAAATTTCAGGGCACACCAAAGTAAAAAAAATCTGCTATGTCGGCATTTCTGTTTTTCTAATATTGGAGAAATGCCCCATGGCACACCTAGCATCGGGATGGCTGTTACAGAGCATTGCTTTATAAAACTGAGCATCCACCAAGCATCATAACAGATCTATTTTTTGGTTTGGATTGGTTTTCAGCCATTGACATTTAAGATATGCCTAAGATCATTTCATCTATCATTTCAACCTATTATCCATAAATCAGAAGAGCGACACTACAATCTCTGCTTCAATGTGGATATCAGATCTCACACTCATAAATGATGCTTTTTTTGTTGCGAAAATCTGAATTCTATTTATCTTAAATAATCAAAATGAAACACATATATATTTAAAAATGTTTTTTTACTGTTATCTCTTTTTAATATTTGGTGAATAAACAATACAACCTTTATTGTACTTATTTAATAATTTTTGGTAAATATTATTACCAACAGGCACTTAAAATGTATGTCAGTTTATGTACATAATTATATCTGCGTCAGTCAAATCACTGATTGTTGTCACCAAGTGTTGATAATGCTACAAAGAACGATGAAAAATTGTACCTGCAGAATGTTTGAGAAAATACAATAGTAGAATACTATTAATCTAGAATACTGAAACTGACGACTCATTATGTTTACTTAAACATATAGTATTTGAATATACATTATGAAAATAATATAAATCGCAACTTTTTAACAAGTTAGAAAATATATTAACATTCTATATATTATATATACATTTATAATTTTAACACTTAAACTAAACTAATTGATAACAGCTATGAGCACCGTTATATAAATAAAAAAGCAACTGTGTATCACCATTGAAACAAAATTAAAAAACCTACTTACTCACATGTTTATAAGCTTTGAATCAAATGTTATTCAAACATCATTTATTGATACAAATTAATCATTAATTTTATGCAGGTGCGGCAAAAAAAGTGAAAATCATAAAAATGTCCAGCAAAACGCCTGTATATTATAGAGCTCCACAAAAAGTGATATTGAAGTTATTCTTTGCAAAGTGTATAAATTCATTTTTTTTTTAAATAGGTGTATACTGTTTAAAGTAGAAAGCAACTATAACGTCGTTTTTTTATAATCCTTTCTCTAGGCATATTTGTTACACAAATAATGCTAACTAAGAACCAAACAAAAAACTTGTAGTGAGTTTTGTCTATAGTAATCTTGAAGAAACCAGTGTTAAGTAAATGTCTGTATACTTTTTCAATTGTTATAAAATAAAACACATTAATAAAGTAAATAATAATTTTCTAAAATTGAATTTTATGAAATCAATAATGTTTCAAGGGTTCTCGAACAGAAGAGAACAATTTCGATAAAGCAAAATAAAGCTTTTGATTATCAAGTAAAAAATTGTCATGGTACAAAAACAAGCTTATATACAATAGAGTTAACATTGCGAATATGGGACTAAGCTGTTAGTTTCTCATGAAATTATTTTTACATAGCTATAGTGCACATAGTTTTAATTGATACATCTATTATTGTATAATTTTCTCAAATTCAATATTCTGAGTCAATAACAAACTAAAGATAATATTCTATCACAGTTTTGGTTAGTATTTCAGTAACATAATGTCTTTTTTATTTATTTTTGTTATTTGGTTTTAACAAGCATAGCAACGTACCCCTTTTTTAATATTGTAGAACCACACTCTGATGGTCCATGTGCACCATCTTTGAGCAGAAATGGGGATCTACCGATTTAAATCTTCTTTAAAATAATATGAAAGTGTAAATATTACTTTCAATAGAGATTATATGCAATTTTTTTAAATACTGCAGGTCACTACGAATTGCTATTCATTTAACATAATGATATACATATTTAAAAACTAACATCATTTATTGTGGGCAATCCTGACATAATTACATTTTTAGAAGATAATAGATTCTATTTGTCAATTATATTTGGCTTTATTTATTTATCACTTTGATTAAATGGTTGTAGTAAAAATATAATTTCAAATATTTAAATTTATTTTTTCTGTTACTTTATTTTGTGCAGTTCACTATTAATTTACTGGTTAATTAGATATTATGAAAATAGTGGAAAACATTACATGTTGCTTAGTGAAATTTACATTATAAAGAGTGGTAATATTTGTTAGCACAAACATATCTATGGTAGATGAAGTGGTAAGCAAAGTTTTTTTTATTATTTTGTTTTTCTTCATCTATTTGTAACTTGCTCTTTTAGTCATGAGAATTTCAGAATATTCTTGATACATCAACAGATTTTTTTACACATATTTTTATTTATAATATCTAAGGGTATCATTTTTTTAAATCCTTACCATTTAGATTTAAAAGTCAATAGAAAAAATTGCATCATTGCGACTTCTTCCAAGTATATTCGACTAAATAATTTTCTCGGTTAACAATAAATGTAAATTAATCTATCAATACAACTTTATTCCCACCAAATCTACCCCTTACAGTGCTCATGACCATCATAATATAAATAGGTATTCAAGCAACAGTGTGAAAAAATCGAATTGTACCTTTTTACTACCATTTTTATGAACATGCAAGGAAAAAATTATATCAATGGGTAAAAAGAAAACAGTTGTAAAGGTCGAAAATGATTTTTTGAATTTGTGTTCACTTACCAGTAGTTTCTGATGAGATTTATAAAGTTTTTGACATTCCTTTGTATGATAATCATATTCTTGTGGACAAAGAGGTCGAAACACGTATGACAAATACAAAATAATTGTGGAATGAGGTAAGTTTTGTATAAAAATGTATCTCAAAAAATGATATCAAGCCATATGAGTAAAAAGTGAATTCCACTGGGGGAGGCTTGTTTTGTTAAATATCTCAGGCTATGTTTAGTAAATTAATTTTAAATTACAAATTTATGTATAATACATACATATTATATAAGACATAAATTTTAAATTCATTTATTCAATATTCAGATATTTAAAAAGCACACCTCCTTTAGTGGAATACATTTTTTATGTATACAATCTTTTGCTGAATACGGCTCGATATGTTTCAAATGCCTTAAGAATAACAAAGTCTAAACTAGATTGCGAAGCGGATTGATCTAAGGAAATATATATACTTCATATATATAATTACAACAATTTTGCTTTTACCCATCAACTTGTTTGTATCTAATTTGAGTACCTACTAAAACAATACTTTGAGTTTAAATAAAGGAAGCACAATGAGTGTATTGAACTTAGGTTTAGGGTGTTAGTGCGTAGAATTAATCAAAGTCATAGTCAGCCTCCTGAAGAGTGTAGAGCTTCTCATGGAACATGCATTTAGCATAATTGACTTGGTGAGACACCCATCGAGCCAGCTCGGCGGTGTCACACTGGATCTGAGGCCTTCTCACTCCCACACCACTTGTACCGTCCACCCGAATCGTCAGCTCAATGTAATGCTCTCCTTGGGAGCTGGTCACAGCTTGACAGCAAATCAAATTACTGAAAAGAAAACTTATATTTATATTTTTACTAACCAAATCAGTTCACAATCACTACAAGCAATCTTTAATTATATATTATTCCCGAGAATTTTGATAACATTAATAGACACTTACTCTAATAATTTCTCAATGTCTGATTCTAATAGATCATAAGGATTTTAACCATAACATCATTGAGTGAATCAAAATTCTGCAATTATACTATCATGGCATTATTATTGTATAAACCAATTAATACTTCTCACATAAAATAGCAACAAATAATCTTGGACTTAAAAAAAGGCTTAAGAAACAAGGTACCTTAAATGTGTCTCAATAACGATGTGGGGATCACCAGTGGTACACGTAAATATTCTCAAATTGCGAGTTGACACTAGCGCTCTGATGTCATAAGGGTTACCCCGAATGCAATCGTAAGCTAGAAAACCTTCTTCGTAATCCCTTCCATTGATGGCGTAAAGATGTTGATGGCCAGTACTCTGTGTGCGAGAGTAACGAGGGAGAAGTCCTCCGGGACCCATTGGACACCGAGGGAGTCGATACCTTTCTGGTAACCATCGATCTGATCTAAAATTCACAGTAAAATATAATTAAAATTATTTTAACATTAAAATAAGGTCAGCAAATAAATTATTATTGCACTATAAATTTACACATAATAAATATTAGCCAAAAAATTATTTCATTATAATTCACAATAATTATTAAACAAGTTTTAAATTATCAATTTTTCTTTATATATTTTATT
>JAGVSQ010007844.1:0-14932 GCA_022683975.1 Rhyacophila evoluta
ATTGAAGTAAAATGTGGTTTAACTGCATTCACAACACAAAATAGCCATATTCAGATAACGACAGTATACTTCTGGGGGTGTGATATCTGTGGCCTAATGAAATAAGCAAAATATGTCTGATTATATTATACAATGTATATATTGACTAGAAGTATATTTACGCAGTTTAGAATAGTTGCTACTCGATCCCAAGCTACTGGATACTGATGTCTTACATGTGTTTTTTTTGTACTGTAAACAACTATAGGTATTGAACCCGCGTTCTCAAATGTAGAATGATTTACCAAATAGCGATACCAGCCACCGATGCGACATATATCCTATAATATATTAACAACATATAGTTGTATTATTGTCGTATATTAATTATGTATGTGTTGCTTTACGTCACTTCAAACCGGATTTATATGTATACACTATCGAATAAATTAGTGGCAATAAGCTGATTATATTAATGTATAATAAAATATCGGCAGTAAAATACAGTAAACAAATATAATAAATAAAATAACGATTATGATTTAATGCCCATGCATCTTTTGTAATTTGGAAAATCGCCTTGTACAATGGCAGCTTTAATATATTTCGTTATTCAAATAGGTATTGTCTTTAAAAAAACTGCATTATGCCGATTTGATATAAATTACGACACTTTAGAGGCTTTTTCAATGAACCGTTTCATATAATTTATTCATCGATGCGAGGCACCGAATGTCGCGGTAACGTCCAACGTCAAGCCGTATGTGAAAATTCAATACATTTAGTTTATAAGATGACATATTTATAAGAGATATTCTTCGTGTGCGACAGGCGTGCTTCGTACGAATCGACAATATCTCGAATGAAATATCGCATTATTTAAGTTAACATTCACGGTTTGCTATTTTACAGAGAGAAATTTTATAGATACGATCGCGAATACATCTCTCTTATTACCTTAATAAGAGAGGCGATAAAAAATAATATGCTAATCGTACTATGAATAAATTGTCTCGTAAATACTATTGACAAATAATAATAGATCTCAATGTGTGATTTGCATAGCGATTTTTTGAAATCATATACCAACGCCTACAGATATTCATATGACAATTCAGTACACATTTATCATAAAATCAGATACTCAGTTTTTTATCATTAAATATTTAGAAAACGATTTCTTTCGTGGGGTTTTAAATACATGTACTTTAAAAAAACGTTTAATAATATTTATGTTTTTTGACATTTATCACTAAGATTTATAAATACACCACAGTAGTTAGTTAGATATAGAGTAAAAAAGTTTGAAATACGAACATAAAAAAGAGATTGATACGAAAAATTTCCGTTGTTAAATATCTATAATATTTTCTATCCATGGCTCTGACACTTAAAACTCGTTAACGTCTTCAAAGATGGTTATTCGGATTCTCCTGCATCGAGCTAGATTAATAAAAACGACGCACGAAATGCAGTATCAAGATGCCAAATGGGAAAACTGGATAAAACTTTCGAATGGTTTTAAGTTTTAAATACATCCATAGAACACTCAAGAGTATTGATTATTCAATTTACAGATGAAAAAAAATACGTTTAATACATGAATGAACACGGCTTTAATTTTCGCCGAGTCTAATTATAGTTTTTTAACGATAATCTATCTTAACTATTTTTCTTTCTATGCATCTTTAGTAATATGCCTTACTTACAAAAATCATTTCTCTACCCCTAGAAATTAACTTCGCAATTATTTCACTGCTAATATAGCATCTTTCAAGGTCACACAAAAAAGACATCTACGCATAAAATATATTTTTGTTCCCACTAATTTTGAATTGTTCAAGTACCCATCATTTGCCTTCTTTTTAATCTCAATATTAGAGTTTTCGTTAGCAAAAATAATCAATGTGCGTTTTGAAATAATTATGAATTTTAATCAGCAATAGACGTGTTTTACATAATAATTGATATTATACATATAAGAGAAATAAATTTTAAAATTAGGTTCTAAAACCGAGCCGTCAGTTATAGTGATTCGGCCTATGCGTTCTCTATAAAATTATTGATCAAAATCTAGCAATAGATAACAAAAGTCGGTTAAATCTGGCAATAGCTTTACTTATTACGACGGCGAGGTCGCCCTTTCTAAAGCAATCGATTCACTGTATTCATATACACAGACACGGGGCACAGTTTATTAAGTGAGAGGAGAGAACCGAAACAAACTGTGACCTAATAATGTCCATCGAAAGTAGATAGTTTCATTACGCGGATCTTGCTTTCTTACAACGAAGTTTGTGTAATGGATAATGGAATGAAAACACCAACAATCTTAATACGATCATATTTTATATTGCTACGTCAGCGCAATAGTAGGACAATGTTAAAATCTTAGTTTAGATAGGGTGGCTGATCAGTTTTCAGTAAAATTTTAAATACTTCTTACTACAAGCAGTTCAAAAACAATACTTTTTTTATTATTAAGTTTATGAAAAAATATATATTTTATGTTTATGTGCATTAATATTGGGGGTAACGGTATGTTGGATGGTCATATAAGTTGAATTTGAAAATTAATGAAAGTCTATTGCATTAGATCCGTCACATTTTTCGCCTAAAATGACAGGCATAATATTCAAAACACGTTTTTGCCGACCGTTCTACTGTTGCATTGATTAGCGACATGTCAAAACACACAATCACGCTGCTTTCAGAGCCTTCTGATGGCACTTCGCGGAACAACGATGCCACTGAAGCATTATACGAGAATATAATTAGGGTAGTCGTGTTGTGTATACAACGCATATTCAAAATTCGTAGATTAACACATAAAGAAAAGATAAGATCTCTTTCTTGTAACAGTATACAACTGAAAATACATGTCTCTTTTTGTCTGTCACTAGGCCTCCTTCCAAACAGTGAACAGTGGCGACACCAAATTTTCACTTCTTAAATTGACTGCCATCTTTAGGTTAACTATATTAATTTCAACTTTCGAGAGACTAAAGATATTGCATGCAGAAAAACATTTAAATATTTTTTTATTAACAGCATGAATAAAACTAACTCGAATAATGAATAGGTTTGAATAAATCCCAGGAAAAACCAGGTAATAAAGCTATTTCCTATACATATATCTGTTCACTCTTTTAGTTTTTCACGCTGTATTTCATAATAAAAACTATGTAAGATAACGATAGTTCGAAAAATCAAAATAAATCAATCATTTATTAGATCCCTACACTCACATTAGTTCTGTCATCTAAATTGTAGACAACATCGAACGGAACCAGTGAGGCGGGTATACGAAAAAATACCACCATATATAACAGAATCAATCAAATGAGTCACTTGTAATGTATTAATCTTTAGTATATTTATGTCATCATCTTATATAATATCTTAAGAGTTTATTTAAACTCACATTATCATATCATAGTATTATAATACGCAATTAGAATACAGTATCGAATTTATCTGATTTTCCGCGATATGACTTTGATTGGACAGTGACCTTTTTGCCTTTGGCCCCTTTAAATGATCCCTCTGCACGCCTGTTGGAGTATCGCTGGATAAATATCGACATAAAATGGTACTCAAAAAGTATAGGAAATAGCCTTACCTTTAAGGCTGCTGAATCTAAAGAAGAAGAGACACGGAATATTAGAATATGAATCGTGTAAACTTATCAATAATATAATTGCAAGTCAAGCAATTTCGATTAAGAAGCTGTTTGTAAAACACCCGTTGTAAACGTACAGGGCGATAAAATGGAAAGAAATTTAAATCAAGTTAAAGAAAGTTACAACTTATATCAATAACAAGGGAAAAAGCGAAAATTCACAGTGAATAATACCGAGGTTGCCCTGTATAACGAATGCATGGTAAACAATCGCCTAGTCAAATGAACCGAAAATTCGAACGAATACCAAATAAATTACATAACGAATAAATCAAAATGTAATGCAGGTCAGCCTCTTTGTGGTAGGCTTATCTGAGCAATACGAATTTGTAATCACATAATTACATTATGAACTTTAGGTTGGTACGTACATACTAACTGCCCACTAGTTGAACAATCAGACTGACCCCTTGGCCAATATAACGACACGCAATACACTTTTTTACGGTGTCGAAATAAGCTATGAGTATTAGCGTGTTTTCTTTTTTTTACTTCTATATTTGGTACCCAGATGAAGCATTTAGTCACAAAGCAGTAAATAACACTATCTTGAAGCTATTTAAATACTGTTCAATAATCTTTCGTTGTCACAGATTGCATATCGAGAAATAATGGAAAAAGTAAAATACTCAACGGTTGAAAAATGTATTTTTTTATGTTAATTGATTTTATAAATAGTTACGTCGGTTGTGAAAACATTAGTATGATTAATATGCATCGGCAAAATTAATTAAAGCACATAATTATAAGACCGTTTAACAATCTTTCTAACACGGAGTTCAATCAAGTAAATGCGAAATCGTTTACTTAATTCGTATTACTATACGGTTATATGAGACCGCGATTATTCTCGTATAGATAATGTACTAATCAAAAGGAAAATTAACTGAAAATAAATAAGACTTACGGGGGCTGTATTTAATATATATATTAACGTGCTAATGACATGTTGGACATATCGTGTAGTTGTGCAAATTGGTAGGACAGTAATTAATTAAAAACCAATAAAAACTTTCTCGGTTGTAGGGTCCATTCAACAACTGCATAACAATTATCCTTCATAAATCTCTATGCAGAGCTCTTTCTCTGCTAACAGTTGGTCCCAGCCAAGAATATCCACATCCTGTTAGGCATCATTCATCCACTTCTTACATGCTTCAAAAGTTCCACCCGATAATCCTTCATAGACCTGGAAAACTGTTTCACATCAAACGATGTCACCTGCAAATCAGCAATCTCACCCTCGAGGTATTTAACTCTTGTTGACTCAAACTACAACAAAAACTTATCATTAGAACATAATAATATGTCCCGCGTGTATTTTTCTTTGACCGGTTCAAATATTCTTAAAAAAAAACGTGCATTTAAACACTCTTCTCTACTAAGATACAGGATTCACATGCACACATATATAATAAATCTATTACTGTGGCTGTTAAGATTACACATATTGTGGGCATAATTTTAAAAGAATTTGGTACCCAACTTTATTGGTTCGATTACGAATACGAAAGCCGCTGGATTTTGAAAATTAAAAGATGCAGCACATTGGATTGGGCTTTGAGGGAGATAAGATTGGTGACGGCTAATACTTGTGAAATAATCTGTCAAGATTTACCTTCGCATTGTGGAGATCCATATGCTCCACTTTCGAAACGGGCGAATACGAATGGAAAGGTGTGTTAAATTCGTCACTATAATATGTTTGGAGAAATGATGATTGAAAATAAGCAAAATATTCAACCTCAATAAAATATTATTGATTGATACAAATAAACTAAACGAAATTCATCATCAGTCATGTGAAAAAAAAATATTCCTCGAGCTTACATCCTACTGGCAAAACTAGTTTGTACATCAGTGATGGTAATGAGTGATGATGGCACTAGTATGTATTTCCTCGACCGATTTATATAAATTACGATTTAAATTAAAAAGGTGAGCAAAACGTAGAAAAGTGGCACAAAAAATATTTATTCATCAACCAAGGCCGTATATGAAAATACATGCATTGATTATGAGCTCGATAGTGAAACATGAACGATGACTACACATGCCAGTGGAATTAACATTTTTACTGACTGTTTATTTATTATTAATACAAATTATTTTTTATGAATGAATGACAACATCAACTGACATCGTTAAAAAAGTATTTAATATTTTTTTAAATTATCTAAAAAAGTTCCACATCATGTCGATTTTGTTCAATATCAGATCTATCATTCAAGCGAAGCTGAATTCTTAGTCAACTACTTTGTGTAACTTGCGCAGGCGCTGTGCTGATTATACTGGGGTTACTCACAGAGTATTGGTTTGTGGTCATGAATAGGTTTCGAATATAATGTTATATCTGATGATATTAATGTATCTATACCGCTACGTATATCACTCATGATGGAACAATACCTCGTATCCCATACCACATGATTTTTTATTGAAGATGAAAAATAAAATCGTATCAAAAGTTATTGAATTAATATATATACTTGATGTGATGACAGTGAGTGAATTGTTTTATGTACGAATAGTACGAGTTTTTCAACTCTTGTGAAAATTGTACTTTGTGGTATACGAGGTATTGTTCTATGGTAAGCGATATTTATATTCAAAATTGACAACTAAATATTTTGAACGTAAAATAATATATTGAAAAAATATTGCTTCTGTTGCGATGTAAATTTTTGCAATCATACAATGAGAATAAAGAAAACTTGATGAAGTATGTATGGTACGGCGAAATATCGTTGTTAACAACCAATTACTGTCAACATATTTTTAATGTTTCCTAATCAATAAGTCTGCATTGAAATATTAATTGATAACGGACGTGACTGGAAAATAAAATGTATAATTACTAGTAATAGCTTATCTATTACGAACTCACCTAGTACGATAGAGTTCGCATTAAATAGATGTATTTATTTAACGTAAGTAGGATAGCCCATTCATAATTTGAGCATAACGTTAGGGCCAGAGTCACAACTTTTGAGCATTGACCCACTAACACTACATTCGTTTGTGGGCCAATATAATAATATTATTATATACAAAATGTATAAGCACACATCTCCGTTGACTGCCTCTATCTTGTTTCATTAGGAAGGAGTTCACAGTATATTAACGCATAGTAATAGTATACAAAATAAATAATAATATTGCTAGTTGTAAACTGCGTTACATTGGATGAAATCAGAACAAGGTTCCAGGTTTAAATGCAGATAAGGCCTAGGTATCAAAATGAGAATGAAACATAATCTTTATTTACAACTGTGGATTTTATCAATAACCTATTTATTTTTACATATACATTGTATTTATCTCGGGAGATGGCAGTATGCAAAAAGGACTCGCTGTTTGTTGTCACATAATTTCAGTTATACTATAGCAAAGTTATATTTATTTATAACATGGATTTTACGTTCATCGTGCATCTGGTGAAGACTCAGCCGTTTACTTATCTTTGGAAACAGACCCTTTCACCAGGTAGTTTGGTTCGGTGAAACAACGTAGATAAGTGAACATTCCAAACACTTCCGTATTACGTTAAAAATCATAGAACGCTAACAGTAACCAGAAAAAATGCTCTGACGCCTTTGAAAAACTTAAATCCGGCTTCCGGACGGTGAGATTTCGTCGGATATTACCCGCAGAACGTGATGAAGTTGGAGATGCAAAGAAACTGGTGGGTGAAATATTTTCTGATAGGTAGCCCGCGGTATATGTCCATCGACCCTCGAATATTAAAAATATTTAAAAAAGCCAGCATAGATGGAGAAAATAAAAATGCCGGTCATCTTATTGCATCTAGTACACAAAATGATTTTCAATACAGTTTTTCTTTTTGTATTTAATGTGAAGACACAGTCACTTCACCGCTGATATTTTATACTACACAAAACAAAAAAACAGTTTCCTGGATGGTTGAATCGGTCTTCAACCTCGCTTTAACTAGATGGAAATCCTTGAACGCATTTAAATAAGTCGTAAAATTTTGTATTCTTCTATTTATTTATTTCATTTTATTTTATATAAGAAGGGTTATAGTGCGAGCTTGCGATACACTGGATATTCGTCCAGTACTTGAGAGGTCCAATTAATGGTAAAACATAATGTATGTCGTCACTGCAGCGGACAGGTTAATTAAATGCATCTTCTACTTTTTCTTCCATATTCGCCCCCTAAGTGGTGTATATGGATATCATATGCCACTTCCAAAAATCCTTGTCATCTGCTAGTATTCTTGCGCCCTCCCAGGTCATACTTGAATCCCGTAACTCCATCGAATACAATCTATAAATAGTATTTAGTGGCCTTCTATTTAGAATAGGCGGGTTAGATTAAGACTCCAGGATGTGGTAGAGATAGGTCCAGCGTCGCAGCTTCACTTTATTAGTGACTAGTGGCTGCTTAGTCTGCTCTCTTATCTTCTCGTAACGAACGAAGTTATACCACCGTATCCCCAGAATCCCCAAAACATTATAACATTGTGTACGTGGAATGTATTAGTCTATTTTATATTTAGATATAAGTAATACATTTCTCTCTTTTATTACTACTTAAAACGTGAGCCATAGGAGTTAGAGAAAGGCTTGAGAAGCTTATGGAAAAATACTCGAATGCATTTAAAATATAAACGATTGGGAAATACTGCTACATGGAAAATTTTTCAAATGTAGCCGGTACATTTCTTGAAAGGGAAAAATCGCTAATCTATGAAATATAATATAAAATCAGGGCAATTATTTTGCATATAAGAATGTTTCTTCAGGTTAATTTCCAATATTTCACGAGTCACGTGATAAAAATTAGCTGTCATGCATTCTGAATGCAGGATAGAAATTCGCCACACCTACATTAATAAGTAATGCAAAAACAGCATTCATTTTATAAAACAATTAACTATTGAATGTTTGAGTATTTATCAAAGTAATATACTTATACAAAATATTTCAGCCAGTGTTCGTCGATTTATGCGCTCGAAATTCGGGACTTACCTGCAAAAAGAGAAAAATATATGTTAAATATAATAAACATTATGTACACATCATTATATTCAATATTTGAAAAGTAACATCTATAATTATGTTTTAGTTACAGGTACATATACCCCCCCCCCCCACCGCGGGAGGGTAAGAGTTAAGCAAGCGTGCTTCGGTTTGCGGATTCGATTCCCAAAAAATACAAATTTCTGACGACCAATGCTCGTGAAAAGGTGAATTATGTTCTGTATTTTTGGTGTGCAGATTTTAATACTGTCAATAAGTTCCATATACTTCACCTTAGGAGTGGACAAAGATTCAACGTAAAAATTAGTATACTCATCCTGTCATGTTTATTTCTACTACATACTACAAAATTACTAGTAACTACAAAACTCACAGTTGTGTAAGATTTTTTTGAATACTCAAATAAAGTTTTTAAAGAATTTGCTAAAGACCGCCTTTTGATGCTACAGAATTCATTTACCCCTTTTTAAACGCTTTTTATATGCTAAAATATTGCTGTAATAGATAAGTAGGTTGGGTATTCGAGTAAGTATTATACAATACAGTCCACAATTTTTTTTAGATCCCGTGACGTAATTTCGGGTATTCAAAATTGTATTTATGACAAAGAATTTCGTTTTGCAATCCCTAGTTCAGCGTAGAATAAAGATATAACAATATGCAAAAAGATAGCACCAGAAAAAAAACATGTAAAAAAATACCTTCAATTGGGCAATATTTAATTTATAGTATGTCAATAAATTTTCTATGATATTGCCTAAGATTATATCCGGTGAGGTTAATGGTATATGGAGCAATATGTAGATTAGATCCTTAGGTACATATTTGTTATTGATTATCAAAATAGGCCAAACACTCGAAAGCGCCAATAGCCACCACAAAGCTGCTAAAACGAAAGGGATTACGAACCATTTACAATAATTACACAGCATAAATATTGTCTCCTATCTGAATAGGGTTCACACAATGTCTTTGATAAATGACAGTAGTACTACAGACTGTTATGTTATTAATGCATGTTAAAAGCCAACGAAAAATATTAGACCCTCATCAGAGTGTGAATTGTTCCAACCCAAATATTATATAAATCAAAAGTTTCAAACAATTATTTTCGTTCGCGTACCATTCCATTATATTTCGTATGTAATGTTTCAACGTTTTTATTATCATAAAGCTTATATCGTTTTTCAGGCGTGACATAAAATCTATGGCATAATGTCGCAAAATCGATAGCAAGAAAAACATGTATGCCCTTACAAATGAAAAAAAATATCATTCACAATCAAAATAAGCCATATTCAAATAAATCGATTTTTTTCTTATTTTTTGGATCATATTCCAATCCTTTGGATTACGAGATTGCATCCAGGGAATGCGGGCTCTATTCCCACGATCTGCTGGACTTAAAAAATCAGTATATACAGTATTAGGTTACGCAATTGTCTGACAACCAATTTCAGTGCGGATATTTTCAGACTGTGGAGATGGTATAGAGATTATATGCATAAATAGTGCAAACGTAGTTTTTTTTTATATTTATAGTTCTATAATATTGAATTCATTCGCAGTGTAGTATTAAAAATTATATTCCGGTACGCCAAACAATGTTTTACGATACATTCCTTACGCACACATATAAAAACCTCGCTGAAGAGGACCTTCGATTCAAGGAAGTTAGCGCGGCATTGACCTATTATCATCATTCGAAGCGTTACCGTGCAATATGGAATCTAGGCTAGGTAATTGACGAATACAATATTGAAATATTACATAAATGATGGCATTTTGCGGACACGTTTCCTGTCTTCAAAATCCATACATTTCTGTTGGTGCACGCCAACGGAAATATTACGCAGAGAAAACGTTACTTTTTTTGCACACAATTTTGACGTCAGTTGTTTCTTCCCGTCAATAACGTCAAACACAAATTTCTATAGTAATGTATATATTTTAATTTATTTTTGTAAGCGCTCATTATAGTTTAATTTTCAATAACAGTACCAATGCAATCCCTATTCGAATGGCATACAAAATGCAGTGGACATACAATATATTGGTTTAAAAACTCAATAAAATTTATAGTAAAGTATATTTCCCATGTTAAGATACAATTTGATTAAGTATCAAAAACGACCGGTATTCTTATAAGATCCACCGAGTAAGACAGATATTTTCAAAAGAATATCCATCTAAACTGAGTCTCACTGAGGTGAAGGATATCGATTCCCGAGACAATCTTGGCAAACGTAGCTATTGCTTACCACATCAGCATCACTGTTGGCAGGTTATATTTGGACATTGTCTTATACGAGATACCCAGTACAATAAGATACGTAAAACTGATTGGATAAACGAAACCGAAATTACTTATTTTAAAAAGTCTCAATTAAAATGCATTTCTCAATATTTTATTATTCTAAATTTATCTGTGTCATCTGCCGTGTATGTACCATATAGTTATACTGTTACGCGGATATAAGTACATAATAATTGAAGCGCAATCTAAAGCCAAAAACATACATAACGCCACATTATCTACACAGGTATATATTTTATTGACTTGTACAAATATTCATTTCTTTATAGAAACTAAAAACTATTTGGAATCTGTAAACTTTCATTTACACATAGGTAAACGTCAGTTATTATAATGTATATTTGGACAAGTAGCCGTTGATTAAATATACAATAGTCCATTCAGAAATGGTTAAATATTGTATTTTTACCGACGGTCAACGTGGATAAGTTTCCATTTCAATATTGGATAATTAGTTAATATGTAACTATTTATGTCTTTAAGATGGCCAATCCAACTTAAGAAGCTCAACCAAAAATCAAAAGTATACTCGAACGAAGTGTAAAATATTTTTAAAAGGTGTTATTCAACAACGTTGGTAAAATTTAAATTTTATAATATGAATGCATACAGGTCAGTGAGCGACGCAATGTCATTTTTATATTATTGAGGTATGTGAAATTGCGACACAATTTTTTGAACAATGCGAACGTTTTCAAAAAAAAATGAAACACGATTTCTCCTCTGCGCTCTGTGAGTCAATCGACACACATCTTATGCGTGTGGCATAACAACTAAAGGTGAAAGACAGCGCACTCGTCTTGTCAATAAAAATGTCATTAAATTTATACTATTTGGCAAGAAACAGTCAAAGACAATTAAGAAATTCTAGTACGAACACTATATTGAAGCTTTTGGTCTTCACAATACACACGTTTTTTCCCAATTACAGTAAAGCTTTTTTCATAGCTAAAGGGAAACTTACGTTTTAACTAATTTTGTTCCATTCTAATACTTTTTGTAAACATATTTCCTACATACACACACATTATTTTACATACATTCATTGTTTATATTTTGAATACCGTGGTTTGCTAATAATAAAAATACAAAAAACTATTCAAATGGGTTGGAATGGCTGTGGTGGTATAATATATTCATGATTAACACTCCATACAATGATTTAATATTTGTATAACATAATACTTAGAAGAGTTTAAATCAAAATGATGTGTGACATAAAAATAATAATCTTGACCAACACATATGGTAAGTTATTACAATGTTTTTTTATTAAATGTTTTAAGGGCTGGAGTAATCTTGAAATTACGCATTTAAATGAGTATTTAGATTTATAACATGAGTAACTAATGTCGTGGGACTTGCTGACACCCGGTCTTTACTTGAATAATTATATATGTTACAAAAAAATATAATCTATCGCAACAAATTTTCAAACTAGAATAATTCTCTGTCTCCACATACGGTATTTCAAACATATTGAATAGCGAATAAAAAAAGGTAATTAACAACAATTTTTTAATGTAATGATCACTATAATTATTATTTCTGGATATAGAGAATGATTATTATATCACACATATTATTTCTTTGCAAAATGCATTACATTCCACTTACCTCTTATTAACCCTTGGAAAAAGTAGACGTAAACGTAGTAGAAGAAAAATTACATATCGATCGATAATAAAAATTTAGTAAAAAAATAAATAACTTGATAACACCACGTATTTATATTTGGGAATAAATTTTGATAATGAATTAAACGATTTTCAAAACAAATGTTTGGAAAACACCGAGTACATATTTTATGACAGTATTATTGGCAAGTGAATGACAGATGACATTTTTTGCGCTTAACTCATCTCTCGGCGACTGGCTCGGGTAGATGTAAGCGAGAATATTACGAAGTCGATTTAAAATTCAAATCAGTGAATTCGTTCACCCCGAGAATATTTTCAAGAAAATCTACTGAATTTCACCAATCATGTTATTTTTGTTGCTAATATCGGTCAAACAATCCTTCGTTCGCATATATGACCAATATAATTAAAACTACTAATTGATCGTTCGTTACGAATTCTCATAATGACCATTATAATATCACTGATTAAGGGTTAAACCATTTTAACCAACATTTTGGGCCACAAAAGTTTAAAAACATTGATACTGTAACTGATTTATATAGAAACATATTTCAAAAATAATGGTGGGTCAAAATGTTGGGCTATTCAACATCGATATATTTAAATTATGACATTTCATAGTTATTTTAAGATTGTTTATATTTTTATATGAAATTACATTTTTCCGATAAAAAATTAGGAAGGTCACAAAAATCTGATTCGTATTGTAATAATACACTATGATTGTGTACTGTAATCAATATTATATTTATCTATGTAACCTATTTTTACTTACAATTATTAAATCTATGCTTTGTAATCACAATCTGTATTGTATTTCGCTTCAATAAATAATAAGATAAAGAGACAGGAGTAGTAGTTAGATAGAGTAAGAAGAACATTTAAAAAAATTCAGAATTAAAATTTCCATATGAAAACACTAACCAATTTGGCAATGAAGTGTGAACTAACTTTGCATTTAAAAATAATATGCGTGGTTGGTAGTGATTGTATCAATATAACACAAATACATCTCGCATTCTATGTGTACATATAGCCCGAAGATGCCGAAATACGAAACACGAGCCGCATATAACGAACCAATCAAATGACATGGATTTTAAATAGATTTGAGGTTAAAAACATATCTACTCGCTGTATACCACAGCCGAGTATCGGCCAAATGATTTATTTATCTATTATTTTATTTATATAAACTTGTTTAAAAAAAAGCACATGCATCAACTGCGAGGTGCCGAAAAAAAGCAACAATTTGCAACGGTGCAATATTCGTCGATATAAATAATATAAGAAATACATTCAGATCACGAAGATGACTTGCGATTTTAAACAAATAATATATAAGTCGAGTTCATGCATTCAGAGAGCCTTATGCAATCCGATTATACGTAATTATTTTACTTCCGATCGTGAACTTTTATTATGCGATTACAAAATAGTAACATGAGTTTGCGATTTTTGGTACACCATCGTAATAATGTCATTGATTTCATTCAAGAGATCGTAAAGAATGCGTTTTTGTAACATTTTATATACAATGTAAAAGGAGAAATAGTTGAGATTGATCTTCTCGTATAATACTGTGTTACTATTGTACAGTACAGTGCTATTTATACAAACCATGCCGAGGTTGCAGTTATAATAAACTATTTAACAAGCTTCGATAAAAAATTATGATAAGATATGAAAAAAAAACTTTTTATTGACTATATACCTATATAGACCAGTTGCGGGGGAACAAAAAAACACATTATGTGAAATAAATTGAAGGTAAAGGTTATATTGTTTAATAGCTTTAGTTGTAGCCCAATATGATTATTTTAAGTTTTGCCCCTCCGCCGAGGTGAGCCAAAGCGGCTAGATATACAAAAGCGACCTAAAATAAGAGTGTTTTCTAATTTTTTGACTAAAAAATTTCCCGTTTTTGCGAAAGAAAATTATTACAATTCAAACTTTATTTAAATACACGATTTCTCTAAAGTCGATCGTCTTTTCAGGATACGCCTGATTAAGACAAGGGGTAAAGACATGGCATGTGGATGATGAGTACATTTAATAGATGGATAGTCTGCGCGAGTGTTGGACGCGCATGTTGGATATACTTTTTTTTTCATAAAAACCAATGTATATTTTTTGAAGGTACATATTACTTGTCTTAGTGTATGTTACAAAAAAGGCTAGACGCAAAAATAGAATAATCGTTGTTAGCAGTACTTGCTGTTATCACAAGTAAAGATATGTCTTATATATCTTAATTAATATTTTCGACTGATGGTGCTTGATGGAAATTGATTTTAAATTC
>JAGVSQ010007845.1:0-14931 GCA_022683975.1 Rhyacophila evoluta
TATACTATTGAAGGCTGCGGATGATAATTTCTTCTGACTGAAACGAAATTAATACATAATTGTTATATTATACTTTGCTATTCATACAGCTACAAAAATAAAAAATTGTAACGCTGTGTGTCAGGCATAGGTAGCTAGCTACCTACCTATCATCTTTGGTAAATATTTTTGTCAGTAGTCGTAACTCGTCTTGACGTTTCATTGTTTCAATTGCTAGAATCGCTGGCAACACTAAATATCAACTTCGCGAAAATGGTGTCGTATCAGTCGGAGAGTTCATCTGGTATGTTTTTGTTTCAAGGTTTTAGTTGTTTAGATAACTGGCTCCTTACTTAAAGACGTTTTATTTTAGATTCAGATCTTGAGCGCGATGCGAGAAACTCACCTACCACTGAAATGGACCCCGTTATGCTGGAAGAGTTTCGGAGAGTTTTTGCAAATTTCAAAGTTGACAAACCAATTCAAATTTTGGATAATTTGGATATTGACAGCGTTGTGAAATATATTCAAAGTGACAAATGCAAAAACGTAATCACACTATCCGGCGCTGGAATATCTACATGTAAGCATAAATATTAAAATCCTATAGACCCATTGTTTTTTTATAACATTTTGTTTTGAATATAACAAGTAAATAAATCCCTATAATATTATGATAGCACATTCATAATACGCCATACGTTTCACTATGCAATAATTTATTAGAATAGATAATAACTATCATTACATGTAATTAAAATAATTTTTTTCAGTCATAGTCTTTCAGATGTTATTCTGAAAATGATTCACTATAGAACAATCAAAACATGAATATTTATAGTTGCTTATCTGGGACCGTTCCTGAAATTTAGTTGGCTAAAAATTTATGTTGGCAATATTGAACTTTGACTTACTTACAGATTGGCGACTAGTAGTTGGTATCCGTCGGCGAAATTTTGAGTAACATGTATGATCATATGCTTACAACAAACTAAATCAATAAAGAATGATGAGGCCGGTAAACAATCATAATGAATCAAATACGATTTTTTTTAAATAAAAAAACCAGCAGCGTAGTGTTTTTGCAAACATCGTCAGCTACTCGCGCATTTTTTTTAGCAAATAATAATAATTTATTATTATGAAACATCATCAACAGATACGAATTGTCAGACGCCAAACTGTATTTATATGTCAAAAGTTCAATAGTGCCAACTTCAATTTTTAGCCGAATTAACATCAGGAACTCGGCCCTCAGATAACCTCCTATCATTTAGTTTACTATAATTAATAATAACGATACAGTATAACCTCAGTATAACGAACCAACAAAAAAAATTTAAAGTATATTTAAATATTTCGATAACAAACAACTTCTCGTCTCAATCTGGTATTAATTTTCTATGTCCCCTTTGATGCTTTTTTAGAACTATTGTTATAATTATTATTATAAATTGTAATATTTCAGACCCAAACTGGAATCAAAAGCCGTTTTCGAGATTTTATTAAAATATAATGCATTATATCAATTGATATTTGCATCGATATTTACCTTATAGGGGTGGTCAGAGAGTGTTTATAACCTCTTTGCATTACTTCTAGAATATCTCAAATTATACATATCAAATTTGGTGGTTCTAAGTAGAAAGATGTGGATTTGTAAACTATTTTTCTTTTATCTTTTTTTCAACAAATTAACTCACTCCCAGGAGCAGGTCTCCTGCTTAATATATATTTCACTCGCCAATCAAAGGGTTAACAGTTTTAATTTTTTTTGGCCATGTCTATCTTCAAAGTAAAGCATATGGGTCTCAACAGTGTGAAGTTGACTACTCCAAAAATGTAATATATGAATCTCCTCATTGCAAAGATTCATTGTGGGCGATTATTTTCCACAAGAATCAGTTGTCAGGCAATTGTTCAACCCAATGATTATCGAGTCCTGTATCATTGAATTATTAGAAATCCCACAGGTGTGGGACGGATGTTTGAGAGACATCAGGAAAGTAGTAATTTTCAAGAATAAACCTGCCTCTTGGTTATTATCTTACCTCTGGGTAAAACTATTTGATACAATTCATTTTTTGCAGCTGCTGGAATTCCGGATTTTCGTAGCCCTGGTTCAGGAATATACCACAATCTGCAAAGGTATAATTTACCAGAGCCGGAATCTCTCTTTGATATTGAATACTTCAAACGGCATCCAGAACCCTTTTATCATTTTTCTAAGAGCTCCTTTTCTGGATGCCTCAAGCCTACTCCATGCCACTATTTCATTAAAATGCTCCACGATAAAGGTAAATTGTGTTTTTGTTGTTATTTCATTATCGAATTGTGTTCCTGATTTTAAAAATTCTACAATATATCAGTTCACACCAAACATATTTTGATTATTGAGTAAAACCAGTATTCTCTCAGATAATTATTTTGATATTTAATTTTTAAATTCTGAATATATGGTTACCAATTTTTCCAGGACTTTTGTTGAGACACTACACACAAAACATTGATACCCTAGAAAGAGTTGCAGATCTTCCCGAGGAGAAATTAGTCGAGGCTCATGGATCTTTCCATTTTTCTCACTGCATTCAATGCCATAAGCAGCATAAAATAGATTGGGAAAAATGTAAGTATGGGTAGGGTTATGAGATGTTCAAAAACATCAAAACAGCTATATGGTTAACATAAATTTTACTGAAATCGATTTACTTACAGATTTCACTGAGTGCTTTGAAACAAGCGGCATACCAATTTGCACAGACTGTCCAGGTGTGATCAAACCTGATATTGTATTCTTTGGTGAGAATCTGCCAGATAGATTTGACGAATGTGCACGAGAAGATTTCGACCATTGTGACCTGCTCATCATTATGGGATCTTCGTTGAAAGTGCAACCATTCGCTTCACTAATACACAGGTTACATTATCAATTAATTGTTCAACTTGTATTAGAATCAATGTAGAATTCTTGGCATAAATTGATTTATTCACTTACATATCATTTCTATATTCAGTCTAAAAATATTGAAAAGGGAAATCTAGGTTTCGTAAGTTATTGTCTATAATCTATATGGAAGTATGTATATTTATAAAAATCTTTAGTTTTCATCAAGTCTTGTTAGGTGCATTGAACGCTCCATAAATTCTTAAGGTTCTCTATATTCAGTCTTTCAGTTTTCTCCAAACAATTTTGGTGATTTACCTGGCTTAAGAGGTAGATAAGGGGTGTAATAAACTTCCATATACATTTTTACACAAATTATTCAGTTAATAATTGTAGCCTCTGTTATTTAAATATACCTGCTTTTTGTATATTTAAGTCTTTTCCACGTTAAGTGCTAATTAATGTAACAATTCAATTAGTAATTAAAATTTTCGACTGGTGGTGCTTGATGGAAATTGATTTTAAATTCTAAATTATTTAAAACTGGTAAACTTCCATATGTGAAGATGTGTGTGTGCTTCACATATGAAAGTTTACCAGTTTTAAATAATTAGAATTTAATTCAATTAGTATTTACATTATAGAACTCCTATACAAATGTCGAAACTATTTCATTGAAGTTTTTCAGTTTTGTCAATGACCTATCCAGTTATCATATCAACTTGTTAACCATTGCTAAATAATCATAATTATGAATCTTTGTAAACTTTGAATTTTCACTAAATTAGTAATCCTTCTAATGTAGGGTACCAGTATCGTGTCCGCGTCTTCTGATAAACCGTGAGCGAGTCGGCTGCGCCAGACTACTAGGTTGTGACCCTACCGTTCTCAACGAAGCAGGCGTTCTTTACCACCCAGACTTCATTCCCGGCCTCATGTTCAATTCAGCCAATAATGTGAGGGACGTTGAATGGATAGGAGATTGTGATGATGGATGCCACCTACTGGCTGAGAAGCTTGGCTGGGGGGTAAGCGATTGGATTTATTTTGCAATGATATTCTCTAAATAACTTGTGTCGTGATTGTCTATTGAGTTAGGATAATCAGGATTCAACTATATTAGTATTATGTTGATACCATTTCACACAATAGTGCTTTCTTGATATAAATATATATTTTAAAAGATTGTTTATTTACAGGACGAATTGAAAACTATCATACAATTGGAACACCAAAAGATCAATTTGAAGAGTCAATCATTAGCCGCGGTATCAACCCCATCAATAGCTTGCCTACCACCTCATCTATCGCCCACGTTGTAAATTTCCAACAATACTGTGCCTAACCTAACCTTAAAAACAATCTACATTATGAATAGTTAAGTGGAAGAGTTTTTCTATTTGAACATTATCATATTATTTATCCCGTTACTACTATGACACTGTTAAATTATTTTGCATCATAATTTTTAAATATTTTGGATTGTCTCATCTCCATGGTGTTATATTTATAGTATTCACTATATCACTGAGTGAAATATCGATATTATCAAAAACTACCTATAATGAAAAAATAACAAATGGCTAATCAATCACATGATGGTTAAGTAATTAATTTGATGACGATCTTGTTGGGAATCACAGCGTTGTTTTGCTCATCCAATCTGAACTGTTAAGCTTTTTTAATGCTGCCATGTACATTGGAGCACGCAATAATTTTTGTTACATATAATTTTATAATACATAAAAACTAGTAATTTTTCAATGATTAAATTGAGCGAATTCAGAGAATGTGTTTGCTGCCTTATGTATAGTGGGTGCAAATAAATCAACAGAAAAAATATTTAGAGTAATTGTAGATAGTAAACAATCACCTAATTTATTTAAAACTATTTTTTTAGCACTGTAATTTATTTAGCTTTAAAAATCATTAGAATATAAGTCTGTTATATTTTGTCCTCAGGATTCGAAATATGTAATGTTTTTAGTATTGTGACACAAACAATGTAACTATAAATTATCGTCATTATTAAGGAAATAGTCTTTACTAGCAAAAACACTTTGCGGCTTAATTCTAATTAATTAATTAAATCCAGAACTGACTTATACATGTGTATATTAGATGACGTTGTTATGTATATTATCATTACATCTCAAAGGGGAAGAGAAGGAGCATTTGTTGTGGCTGGATATAATAACTATATTAAACTTAACTAACCTAAACTAAATAGCATTTGCCTTGAGATGACGCCTCTCTATTTCTGTCGTTGTTTTTTGATTCCTTCCACTTATTTTATATTATATGACTTTTAATACATAGTAAAATAATTTTTATGGCTGATTACAACAATTGATCTAGCAAATTTTGCATACTTTGAATTCAAAACATACATTTTCAACTGGACGCTTGGGGTTCAATACCATTGCTTTTGGGGCAGTAAGGTGCAAGTTAATGACTATTTCCTTAACAATGACGTTATTCTCTGTGTACAAATTCAAAGTTTGGAGCAAAATTAAAGAATCATGAATATATTCATGCTGTTATCAAGTTAATGCTGGATATTATTTTAAACTATTATATAATGTGAGATGTTTATATGAAAGCTAAAAATAGTAGGGAAGTTCACATAACAAATAAAATGGGTAAAAAAATATGTAGACATATATCATTTCTGCATATAACACAAATAATAGTTGATAGAAACGAATGGCATTATTTAGAAAATCTTACAACAACCGATAAAGTCATAATATTCTGTTAGTTCAATGAAAATCTAACTCCATTTTCCTTTACTTGTAGAACGACACCAACAATTATTTTCAAATATTTTTTTGTAAAATTTCTGCCCGTTGTCGTGCTATAACTGCAGATATTTGTTTTTAAAGCTTTATATCAAGTTTGCCACATTGCTAGGTATCATGATTTGCCACCATAGTTCTCAAAACACACATGTTGAACAGGCAGCGTTTGGTTTTGACTGAGTACCTAGACAATCTGCACATAATCGAAAATCATTCGAGCTACTTCCATTTAGATAGAGAGCTCACTCTACATTTAAATGTTTAACAATGAAGACACATTCTAGAACATACTTTTGTGTCAAGTGATAATTCAAAAATAATATTTTTCGGGTGTAGGGAAAGGTACACAAACAAACCTGATGATATTAGATGGATTTATTATAATTACGGTAGACCTAATTTATTCATCACCAAAAAGATAGTTTCATGATAGTCTAAGTAAATATAATGATCTCCATACCGCATGTAAAAAAAAATACATTTTCACATGGCGTAATGATATCCAATGCTTTTACTATTAATGTTTTTTTATGAAATTATCTAAATAGCAGTTTAACATAGAGACCTTTTGTCAGTTAGTTTCAGATATAACAATATTATATAATTTCACTTTGAATAATTAATCGAAATTTTATCTATCATTTTGAGAATTTTCTACAAAAATCTACATAAAATAATTTGTTATATATTATATATTTATAGCGTTTTAAGATAATATTGTATGTTTTGTTGTAAATTAGCCCTATTTTTATACATTTATTAATCAATGCATAATGATTTTGTTCACTCTAATTGGTATTAACAATTGCTGGAATTTTGGCAATTAAATTTTATGATTTCAATGACATTTCAACACAAGTATGGTTATTTTAATAATTTGTACTTTTGACCTGAATTTTTCCACGTTTATTATCTGAATATTTTCTTCCATTTACATCTAATAAAACAGGCGAAAGTTGAGCTGAGGGGGGCCAAAGAATTATCATTTACAAATGGATATATGATATAATTGATATAGAGATCTTAAATAAAAATATGCAATAAATTGCCAATTGGCGGTGGCGTTTGATGTAAATTGATTTTTAAACTCAAAACTATTTAATAAAATACAAATCTGTAATGCAATATAGTTATAACTGGAATATCTCAAATATAATTTTTCTAATTAGTGAATTTGACATCGACTACATATTTATTTATTTTTTGGCTAAAATACCTTAAATTCATGAACCAAATAATCTATCTAAACATCCAGTGTCCAATGATTAATTTACTGGTGTTATTTTATATTTTACTGAATATAGCTTTAGTGCAGTTACTAAAAATAAAACTATCAAGCATTCAATATTTTAATGTTAAACTGAAGAAAGTGCATGACTCTGGAATCAATATAATTAAAATATGAACTTGAACTGAATTATGGCCAATACAAATTAAACAAAAATTATTACAAATCTTTACCTGGTGAATATAGGATCCCTTGAAATGATTTTATATTTCAATTTATTAAAAATACTTATGGAATGATTGTCAAGTCAAATTTCAACATAGAAAATAGCAGAATGATATTTCTTATGAACTATATATACCAAATATCTAAATTCATTTTGAGATATATGCATATAGATATAAATTGTTTTGTTTTTTTCAATTTACATGCAACATTTTGTTAGCCAATAAAGACAGTGAACAAAGACATTATTCGGTCGACTTGTCTACAGACAGTAGTTTTGACAAATAAACATGACACCATGTTAACCATTGGGTAAATTTAATCTCCCATCTTGTCTGTGAATGATTTGTATATTGCTATAATAGCATTTATCAAAGCTGATACATTTTTTGATTTTTCTAAATTATGTTTTTTGAATTGTATATATAATGAGTCGCCTTATATTGGGAGGCGTATATTTCAGATGTTTTTAACACTTAAGTCATTCGGATTAATTAATTCATGAAATTTATTATTCAGTTGCAACCGATTTATACCATTATTAATTTATTATCTATGACTTACTTTTTACCAATTGTTCATTAGTTTGTTGGACATAGATATTTAACTAATTAGTCGGTGAGTTGGCACTTAATGATTATTAATGTTGTTAATATAAAATGATTTCACTATTTGAGTAAACATTTACTTGATAGTATACTATTTGAATAATTACACTGAACTATAATTCTGCAGATTAAAAAAGGTTTATAAATATGAAATTTGTCAATATGCAAATGACCCGTGGGCTGGTCTTCCAAGAGATACGTGGATGGTGTTGAATATAATTCATAATTTAAGGTGCTTTACCATAGGAAGAAAAGTTTATAGTTGATATGCTTTGGGAGAGATGGACCTACTGAGTCTACAGTGCTGTCAAGTCAAGTCAGAATGTTAATTCATTTTAATTATTCATTTATTATATTTTGAATTATGTAAAATAGTGTACTTATTTGTGTATAGATATTGAGAAAACCAAAAGTACAGCAAAATGTTAAATAAGGCTAAGAGGATAATTTGAGTTGGCTTATTCTATAATGGCCACTGCCGCTTGAGGACTGTGGTATACTCCTGACACTATCCACTGCTAATGGGTGCCTGGCAGTTCGTTTAAAATCTTTAACGACTCAGCAATAACAAGATTAATTCCAGTTTGATTTCTTCATAGTAGTTCTGTGTCCAAGCTATTGTCAGTTTATCTTATATTTTTCTTCCAAAAATTCTGTCTCTTCATTGAAGCAGCACAGTTTTGAGTTTTTTTTTTGGATTGCAATCCGCCATCTACAGAACAGAAACACAATTTGTTGCTACTAGACCGTGGTGGAAAGTTAGTTTTGTAGCATGCAAATGTTGGATAGCTTGTTTTGATATTTTTAAACATTGCTGGTGGATAAAATAATATAATTAATTATTAATTCTTGGCAAGAACATATTGGTGTACACTTTTTTCTTAAATTTTGCACTCGAATATTAAGAAAATATTTCTTGATTTTGGTACTTGAAAATGTTTTTTTGAACGAAACTGATATTGGTAACAGAAACTATGGAAATAGTGTACAAAAACAGTTTTTTTAGTTTTCTTTTTCCATAAGAATATATCATGTTTAACCGAAGACTATGTAAATACAAAATATTGCATGGTTCAAAGTGAGGAGAGTCAGCACTCCCGTACATAGGGGCTGATGTTAAATTTGACAAAAAAATAAATGTACAATATTTATTATACGTAAGGTAAGTGTATTGTATTATTCTGTGTGCTATCCCATTTATTACCTTCACTAAGATATGATCTCGAATTAATGTATGTAAATACACAAAAAGGTTGTTTAGTCATACATATTTCAATTAAGTATATATTATTGTGTACAAACAATATATTTGCTTGGCAAATAGTACCTTTAAAACGGGGGACATACTTTTATACATGTAAATGTGTTTTTATTATTTAATGGTTTAATTTGTACTTGTATTTAATTTAATTGAAAAGTCATTGGTTATTTATGATTGACATAAGCTTGGAAAAAAACTTGAAATGGGAACAAGAATTTCTTATGCTCTATTATCAAGTTTATTTTACGCTTTCCCATTATTCAACGAAAATTACTGTTTAAATACTATTTTTGGCACATTTTATATCAAAAATGAGTTCTTTATAATAATCAAGTGTTTGAAATGAATTCTACTAATCAAATAATTAATAACCGGCAGGTCAGCTTCAAACACCTATCATCAGTTTCAGGTGTGTTAAAATTCAGTTAAACTCATGAATTCATAATTTTTGTAATGTGTAACACTTTATCTTGTTAAAATATTGAAAATGGTTGTGAGTTCCAAACATATTTTTAAAAATTATCAAACTATTGTAAAGCGGGAAAATTGAATGTGAAAAATATTATAAATTGTTACATACATATTATTATACTTACTGTTTTCATGTCATGTTATTAATTTAATTTTAAATTTTGTGTTCAATATTTCTTCAATGTTTTTAATAAGTTACAGTTAGCCAGTTAATCCAGCCCAGCTCTTATAATATATCTAGAAACAAACTTAAAGAAGTATTTCTTTTTACTCTTCAGATAAAGGAATTATTTTTGTTAGTTTAAGTTGCATTGCATTTTAATTGGCACACCATTCAAAACGAGTGATTCGAGTCTCGCTCCACAGAAATCCCCATTTTACTAGGAAGGTTTTATTTAAATCAGCATGATCAAGGCAGATTGTTACATCCATATGTGTATCATCTGATAATATTGTCAACTTTTCTTTCTCAATTAATCATTCAACAATTGGAAATCATAACACGTTCAGATAATTTTGGGCAAGTAAACGGAAGATTTAATAAAACAATTATATATTAAGTTCATTTGAAAAAAATATTTCAGAACAAGTAAATATGATTTTGATAATAAAAAAATGTTAATGCCACAAGTACTGTATCATATATAATTTACTCTAGATTTATTACTGTTGCTCGGCTAGCATAACAGGTATACTAGTAATTGATTACACATCAGCTGAAAATATGACTACTTCTCAGCTTAAATTGTTTGTTATCAATTCCAATGGCAGGTGAATTTTAAAGATGCCATTGTATTTGATTTAAAAAATTGTGACATTAAATCGATACCTCCATATTAGGATGTGCGGACTCATTTTTCCACCAATGTGCCCAGACTCAAACTTTATTAATCCATAGCATTCAAAATAATTTATATTCTATACAGTAGGCAAAAGCATCTTTCAACTTATTTTCCAAGTATACCATTTTTACTTTTTTTGGAATTATAAGATTAACTCAAATAAATTGAATAGTGAATATTAAAAGAAAAGTAATTTCATCTTCAATCGGATATCCTTATCAGAGATGTCTCTTTTGATTACCATAGTCCAATACGGAGACATCGAAAGGTACATTAATGAAATAATAGATTTCGATTCTTTGGTAATAGTCAAAAAATATTTTGACCGGAAATACTGCATTAATGTGATAATATACAGAATGTGATGAAAAGGCTTCATTTAAAAAATGTCAGTTGGAGTAGTTGTAATCAAACATAAATGGGTAAATTCTTTGGAACAAGTAGGAAAACGTTAATATCAATATTTCTATTATAAATATATATATTTATGCATTTTAGAACAGAGGTTCTTAACCCTGTGCCTGCAGAGTTATTTTCATGCAAAATATTGAAAAATCTCAAATTTAATCTTGATAGTATTTTTTAATGTTTTATCCTTTTATTTTGTAAATATAATGTATAATTTACTTATAAGAAGTAATAATATAATAAATGTATCATATTACTTAAATCTTGCTTTTCTAGAAATCCGTCATGTGCCCGTCACTATTATCTTAAATACGCTTGCTACGACCATCAGGTTAAGAACCCCTGTATTAGAAGATATTGATGTTTAATTAACAGTGCTCCAGTCGATGCTTTGAATAAATGAAACCAACGAAAAATCATCACTTTATCCAGTATGCTTGGTACAGAAAAATATTTATTTGATGAACGCTGAGTGGCAAGATCACTTTTAAAACAGAAAATATAATTTAATAATAATAAAAATAATTATCACACATGTTGGTTTTATTTTAACCTATCAGCTACATCCTCACGTCTTCCCGAATCATACAAGAGATGATACACATAGAAAATACAGGGCAAGTAATACACAATGTTCTAGAGATACCCACTCCCATCCTTGAAGTGGTAAATAATGTTTTTTCAATTTATGATTTCATAACGGCCAGATGAATACCTTTAGTTTTTCTATAGTATATTTATTAAATCTTGCTGATATTTTTTATATTGGTTAAACATATTATTTCGTGAAGAGGTAAAAGTAAATAATATGCAAATTAAGTTATTTATAAATACATTTATTGACATAACTTCTTCAAATACAGTAATAAGAATAAGATATTTTAAAATACATTAACATATTGTGAATCTTCATTATTTCTGACATCCGTAAAGCAATTGGTAGTATAAAACTACATTTTTTAAATATTATTATTCAAAGTAGTTTTTTGATCTAGATTTATAATCCTTTTGTAATAAGTGGTTAACACGCTCAGACAAATTAGAGAATGGACTTTTCTCACTCAAAACTGAAACCTCTATTTGCTCATTCACAATTAGCTAATACAATATTCTCTCTCCGGATGTCGGTAGAATTATCTCCCAGGTAGCGTAGAGGTTGGCGTGCGCGCCTCGCATCCAGGGAGTGCGGATTAGATTCGCACATCTGTTGGATTTTTAAAAATCTGAAAATGCAGGACTGGATGGATGCATGAATATGATAATTCACATTGTGGAGATTCAAATACATACTCAACTTTCGGAGCTGACATGGTAAAAAAAATACAATATCGTGATCAGATTATAATATTCAACTCTCCTGTAATACGGGACTCTCATAATGCGGTTTCACTATAAAGCAGAGTAAAAATTGTGTCCTCTTATAATGCAAAATCCTCCTATAACACTACTAATCAAACGCAGTTTCTTTATAATACACATAATTAATGTAGGCAATCTTTCTATAGCATGAACTTTTCTATTATACTTTTGTGATTGAAAATTTATAGGTAATTCTCCTTTTTTTCTACATATCAACATTTTTTAATTTAAGCCACCAGGGAAAATCTTCATAAATGCAGAAATATATAGCATTGTCATATTAGCTTCACAATATTATTGGCTGTACTGTGCTGCCACTTCATACGTAATTTGCTTCACATATAATTTAACCGACGATTCGTTTTAATCAATTTTTGCACTTCAGCTGCATGTCAAATAAGAGACTTGAAAAAAAATAGCAAATTTACAAATTAATATTCATATCGTTCCCTAGGTTGGACTTGACACATTGCTATAATATTATAAACAATCATAAATGTATTATCATTGGTTGTTCTTTTCTTAAAATCAGTGAATTTGTAAAATAAACGAGTTGAAAATCAGTGCTAAATTAATACATACATACATGGATTTTGATATATAGATGTGTCTTAATATAATTCATTATTGCCAGCGTCATAAAATTCAATTTAAATTATATTATGATATTCTGAAATTAAAGATCTCAAATTGGGGTATTTAAAAGTATGAAAACCAGGCAACTGGATTTTCTTGTCCATGGGGTAATTTTCCTAGAACCAAGAATGTGCAGTCTCCTAAATTGTGACATTTTCACTTAATTTGTAATTACATATACATTGTGACCAGATAACATTAATACTACCTCCATATGCAAAAATGCAGCTAATGGCAAAAAATAATAAATTAAATTAAAGTATGGTATTTACTAGTCCTGAACATAAACTCGTAAGAAAATAATTTATATTTGAATAAAAATCATCATATGTTCTTAACTTTTGCAAAAATAAAATGTTTTTCAAAGCAAGAATAAAGTATAATAAAACATAATTCATAAGTAAAAACACAGTATGTGATGACCATATTTGCCTGGAAACAACGACTTATTATTTTTTTTGCCTATGAATTACGACATGCAACAGTGAAAAATATGATAAACTCTGTTTTTTCAAAATTGAACTATTGCCATTAGCTGGGTTTTTGCTTATGAGGGCAGAATACATAACAAAAATAATCATGTGAGTTCACCCACAATTGACATACAATATAAGAAAATATTTACAAATAATGTACACCATTTCATCATTCCTTGGCATCATTAATTCCTTCAGTGGTTATTGAAAACATGGCTTCAGTCTCTGGTAAACATGGGCTATCATAAATTTTGCAGATTCTTGCATCACCGCGTCCTTTCCGTAGGTAAAGCCGGGTGGTAGACGCGTGTGCAATTATATGACCACCGATTGGTTTTTTCGGATCAGCCTGGAACACACCACCTCCTTCCACTTGTGCAACAACTTGATTGGTTATTACTACTGCAACACCAAACTGAAAAAAATAAAGCCATTTTCAAAAAGTTCTTAGTTCTCTTTATTAGTTACAATAAATTTTTACAGCTATTTTCATTATCTTTGTGTAATATTTTCTTAAGGCCCTACAATAAATTATGTGTTTGTAACATATATTAGATGCTGTAAGTAATTTAAAGACAGTTAATCTGGAGAACTGGCATTAATATGTCTATTATATTTTAATTTAATTATTGTAAAAAAATGTTCTTTGAGGTAAAAAAAACAAATTGTAGCAATATATATCCTGGATATAAAATTTCAGATGAAAAGATATAACTTAAAAAAGACAATTAGAGGGATGTTAAAAATGAAACACAGTGAAAGAAATGTTACTATTATTATATACAATCCGAATGAAAACTATTTTTTTGCATATTTAATAACTTTATATTTATTGTTACAACACTTATACATTATAACACCAATGAACATCGATATTAGCAATAAATACTATATTGTTATTAAGATTATATAGTGTAAAACGGAAAAGACTTTTACCTCATCAGCAAGCCGGAGAAGCATGCGAAGAAACCTTCCAAGGTGCATTTGCCGCGCTGATAGTTCACCTCGGCCAACATAATCTGTTCGGTACAATGCTGTGGCACTATCTACTATCATTAGAGCATATCTGAGAACAAAAATACATTATCTTTACTCATAAGCTCGATAGTGTAATCTTTCTACATATTCAAAATTATTCAATCATGGTCAATATGTAATATTTTCCTTATATAATACAGTAGAACCTCGATATAACAGACTAATATGGGCGAGGGGGGTGTCCGTTATGGCCGAAAGCCCATTGTATAAAAATATGATTTTATGAATTAGTTTTTATGGACACTATGGTTTAAAATAGCACACACAAACTACGAAATATCTTGACTAACGAGAACATATTCCCTTAAATTTAGTAATGACCAATACATTAACTAAATCCAAAGTTAAACAGTTTGAGATTTTTAGTAATAAACTTGATACCTATAGTTTAAGTTGTGACATTTTGATATATTATACTTTAGCTGACAGATGTAAAATTCTTAATACGTTTTAGTTACGTCATATATAGAGTCAGCACAAATATGAATGATTCTCTTTGTATTTTGCAAATATGTGATTCCGAGCGTATTTTGTTTGAAAACATATCTCAATAAATATACATGACTTTTTAAAATGTATTTTATGTCTTTTTCAATTTGAGTGCGATAGGTATAATATGAGAGTTAACATGTGCAGAACATTGTTAATTATTAATATGATGACCCGGGTTTCACCTTTCGGCATCTTCAGGCTACATTATATGTGGGCGGTGAGC
>JAGVSQ010007846.1:0-14930 GCA_022683975.1 Rhyacophila evoluta
GGATTCGAACCCGCATTCCCCGGATCGCTAGGCGCGCACGCTATCAACTACGCTACCTATCTTGCTCATTACATATTATTAATAATATGTAATAGTGTTGTGTAATTAGTGTTGCCAGATTTTACGAAGTGTATAAACACTTCATAAAATCTGGCAACACTAAATTAGGTCTACTATTCCCGCTTTTAAAATTGAGCACGCTTTTGATTTCATTAAATAGCAATATCAGTATAATATATTACTTTGATCTCCGTTGTCTATGACGTTGTCTTAAAAATACTACAGACAGTTTAAAAATATAAAATTTAGACAGTCGGGGAATTTCTTGCTAATCTTTTGACCGCCATGTGTCAAATAAAATCAACATTGATTAATTATAATTTTCATTCATTTCGCCAATTAAGAACAGGTGTTTTTTGCTTTATGCCAACTGTCAAAAGAACCAACCAATTCGCTACCAGAAATTTTTTGAGTCTCTTGCCAATTGACTACTACTCCATGAGTCATTCATGGGTATTCATTCTATACATAGAAGATATTCATATCTAAAATAATATTTGGTTATTTAACTGGTTTTAACATTACTATATATCTAATTATTGAAAAATAATTCAATTCTTTATCTGACTTTAATCAAGAATATAGGCACTGTACGATGATCTCTATGAAATTTTATTACGTTATTACGTTCACTTAGGGTTTCCGAAAAAATTCAAAAGTTTAGTCTAATGCCTAATAATATTTTTTAGTTCCATCAACGTGGTAAAGATTTCTTCATATTCTAAAGCTTAATTATTCAAACATGTGCTCTTTTCTCTATAACCTCTGCAGTCTTTACAACTATTATGCGATGGTATAATGTTGCGTAACGAATGTAAGGCGTTCTTAACATTACTAGCAATATAGAAACTTTTCAAGACTTTGATTGGCGTGGACTAGAGCGTATGATTTTTATTATAAGTAAGCAATTGATAATATTTGGTCTTGTTGAAAAGAACTTTCTAGCTCATCAATTCTGTAAATAGCGTACAATCATATTTAGTAAAAACCCATTAGAATAAATAATATATAAATAATGGGGTTATTCGCCTAACTTTCCAGTTAATTATTTTGATATATCGACCATTCTTTAATAGCAAATATTTTTTGTGTGCCTATGCAATTCATATATTCATAAGAAATTACTACAACATTGAAAAAAATCATGAAGATAAACCGTGTACAATATTCCATCTGATGTAAAAAAATCGATAGTCCAATTAAAATGTTCAAACATCATTAAAAATAGCACACCATATCAAATGTATTTGTTTTTAAATACCTTAAACTTTAAGCGGCTTAAAGGAACACGTGTAAAAGAACTAATTGATATTTTTAAGTGAATAATTTATTGTTAAGAATGACTGTATTATCATTTAAATTTTATGATTTTCATTCAAGGATGATAATATTTGCAGGTCATTTTATAGTCTTACCTTACTGTAACAAATAACTTTTTGAATATTGTGTACAGCTTGATAAAAAAATCACACAAAACTTTCTTTATCAGTATACACACGAAGATTGTAATAATATTTCAATTATATTTATTGAAAACAATGAAATAACAACACACGTGATTTCTATTTTGAACACTAATAATTTTATACAAACATTATTTAAAAATACAGAGATAAATAATAAATGATCCACACTGATTACATAGGTATACAACGCGATGAAATTCCGAAACTTTGGCAAACTTTCAATGTCTGGTACCGATTAGAAAGCTCGGTTGATAGCTTAAAAGCTAAGAAGACACTGAATCTTCGACGTATGTTATTATTATTGCGTCTTGCGTAAAAACACTTGTTGATTGTGCGGTTGTATGCTGCCTTGCATGTAAATAACATGATGCTCATTCTATGCGGCTACTTGAGAAACATAAGCCGACTTTATCTGTACCAAGTATAGTTACTGTATTCATAACACAGTGGTTTGTAAATTTTAATATTTTTTAATATATTATATTATATGGTTCGTCATTGGTGACGGCGGTTTTAACTGAAATGAGAATTATTTCAATAAAAGAGCTTTTTTTGTAAATTAATATAAGAAATAAATAATGATTAATTGAATTACAATGAACGATTAATAATGAAATAATAGATGTTTTAAGAAAGGCTGTTGTTAATAAGTATGTATGCTTGAAATTTCATAAAGTTGTCGGTAATTTATTAGGTGCTATAATATTTACGTGAAAATATGTTTATGTATAAATACATGCTTCATTTTATTCCTTATTCGTATAAACTCTTTATGTAGAGTAAACAACCACAATGCGGTATCTCCAAAATTAGTTAGCTGGTTGGTAGAAAAATGAAACGAATTAAAGCTTTTTGGAGAAAAATAAAATTTAACCCGAATCTATTTAAAGTTTGTCAGCTTTTAGTTCATTTGAGGATGCTATCGTTTATGGCATTCAGTCGTAAATAATCGTTAAGTTTTCAAATATCAAATTTACTGGGTTTTTTAAACATTCACTTGATTGCCAGTAGATTGTAAATGACAAATGACGAATAAAAACAGAAACGTACAATGAAGTTTAATATTATATATTATCGAGTGAAGTTATTGTAGATAACTTTTGTTTGACTGATTATTTGGTGACCAGCTGGATGGTGCGTTTTTCAATAAGATGGTAAAATAAAATCAGTGATGAATTTTTTCAAGCTATATATATTGGCCGACGTTTATCCATGATTTAACTTGAGCGGCTAATACTTAAACTACTCTGATCTATAAGTTCTGCCTATTTTAATTATACTTAGAAGCGGAATATGGCGTAGTGGGTTGTGGAAATGTTAAACTTATACGTTAACTATACAGTTCAAATTGAGTTCTTTCTGTTTTTGGTAATGACATTACATTGGTCTTAAAACAATATTATTGGAAAAAAAAACACAAAAATTAAATTGAATTTTCGTAACAGATTGTAAATATTTATAATATGAAACCACGCGGTTACAAATCACTTGCGATGTCCTTCTGGATACACACGCATGCTTCTGCTCGCTGTTTGCTGGAAGTGTATTAGAGTGAACTTGGTAATTTTAGACGGGTGACCAGTGTTGAACACGTGACTTACGACACAGGACTATTCCTGTAGATAAATATGCTCATATTCAGTCCTGGAAAATGCGAGTTCGCGGCGATTATATACCATCCAATATACATATATTATAAAGCATTTTATACATGTGTATGTCTGTCTGTTACAAAAACTTTTTCCAAATGGTGAACAGTTCGGAAGTGAAATTTTTATATGTCATTATGGTTGCTATTTCCAGGTCAACCGTTTTACTTTCAATTTTTAACATTGTCAAAAATGATGAACAAGATACTAAAAATACAGTATGCAGTAAAGTATTGAAATAGCAAGATTGCAAAATACTGGTTAATAATAGCTAATCTTGAAGTTATGCTCAATTAACAAGGCCAAAAGAAATGAAGAAAAATAAAAACACCATATATATAAAACAATTAACATTAAAAAAAATTAATAATGTCTTTTTTTTGTATGAATCCATTAATGTAATTATTAATAATTCAGTAGTGACAACAATTTATTTCCATTATATTTATGGATAAAAAAATAGATTAATAACCCAATGTGACTGTTTAATATGTATGTGTTTTACCTTTCAATATAGTGAGTGTACCAAATTTCCATAAAAAAATAATTACATACAAATCTACCATTATAGTAACGATTAGCCATTTCTACCCTTCAGTTCAATCGGAATCATACATTTAAAAAAATAAACTGAGTTACGAACTTCATAAAACGACTTTTGCAATTAAGGACACTAGAAATAATGGCATACTAAAAGAAGCACGCTGGACAGTAATTTCTTTGATTCAAGTCTGTATACTAGCAGAGAGTAAATACAATCATGACACAATACGCCTACGAATATTGCTCAAAATTTCTGGCGCCAAATTCAACTTCCTATGAGTAGCTCATCTAATTTTGATAATCAACATGATGCGAGACTTTGCTACATTTCGAAAACAAAATTCTGCGATTCACAATATTTTTTTTGCTAAATATCTTTTATTTACATTAAACATTTCTTCTTCTTCTAGCAGTCTTTAATAATATAATCAACAAAAAAATGAAACCACGAATTTTATTGAAAAAAAATAGTAAGGGAAAACTGACGTATTAAATAAATAATATACAAATTATATACAAGCCAAATGCTACTGTAACAAAACAGTTTAATAAATCACGGATAATATAAAATTATGATTGATAATAAGACGCCAAATGTGATAAGAAGATTGCTATACAAATTTAAATATTACATAAAAATGTCGAATATATATAACTATGTGAGTGAAGCTTTGAAAAGAAAAACGTCTTTTTAATAACAAATATTTGTTTTTTGATGTACATAGTTTGTTTTACATATTAAAACATATTTGATGATTATGTGGTGGAATAATTAAAATTGAGAACGATGACACTGATACATCGTTTTGATATTAAGCGGCCGATATTTGAATTACTTTTTTACTTAGAACCAATATCTATCGATTGGTGGAATTAAATAATCAATTGAGGCAAATATGCCGTAATCAAAATCAAAACGATTTAAGGCGAGAAATCGTCTTACTTTTCTCCAACCGCAACAGAATTTCTTTTGAGATTTATTTAGAATTGGCACAGTGCACCGCATTGAATTTTTATTCGTGTAATAAAATGATAAAATTAACTCGAGTCGCCGCTGTGTTATTATGCGCCCATGAACTAGTTCTCTCTTCACAGAAGTGCACCAGAATTATAAATGAGGGGTATAGAAGAATGTTGTATCACGTCCAATATTCCGACAGCTGATAATATTATTTTTTTTTTCAGAAACCGCAAAAAATATTGTTTCTACTAACCTTTGGGTGCGTCAACACGAATAAAATATATTATTTAACAAAATGTATTATATTATCGCATTTATATAATTATTTTTTTTTGATCATGTTCACTCCAAAAGTATAAAATAAGTATCTTCATTTTAAAGATAATTCGAGACAGTTTTTCATAAAAATTGATCTTTGCGTATCAATTCTTATATTTTTAGTTGTTTTCAATCCTACGGTTATAAAATATGTATGGTGAACGTCTATGTTAGTAATTATATGACAATAATTCTTATACAAAGACTTTTTGTAAAATCTTTAATCTCGACTTTTAACATATCCGTTTGATTTTTGTGATTACTAATAATCTAATTTATTAAGCTTAGTGCATTATTAAATGCAAATGCAATTATGCCATTACGAGACGGAGTACACTTACAAATATTATAAATTTGATCTACCATTTCATTTAAAAAATATTGCCAAAAAAATCCAGCCTATTTTTGATTTCTATGCTATCTAAATTGGCATAATTTTTTTGCTAAATTATGTACGAATAAGGTGATATACGTCTATGATTTGGCATGTAATGACAAAATATTCAACTATGAAATAAAATAATGAATCGATAACCGTAATTATTTTGTAATAATAATATTTTCCAGAGCTATTTATTTAATTTATATTTTTTGTTGAAAAACTAGTCATGGTACACTTTGGTTCTCTACTCCTTATTAAGCACTACATAAAGTAAATGACTCTCTTGGCTGGATACCGTGGTCACATACTCGATTCCAGACCAGACCAGGTCATCGGTGTTGCGGTTGTTTTCAAGATCATAATATCAAGTGTATGAAATCGATACGTCGATATTATTTGCAAAGTATACCGTGTTCACCTTATTTTAATTAAATTGAAATTTTCAAAATTCTTCGGATTAAAATACCTCTTTTATTATAATTGGTTTTACATAAATTTAAGTTTTTAACGTAAATTTTTTTTTATTTTAGCATAGATTTTTCTTGATTTTTTCAACACATGTGTATAAATTAAGAATATTTTCGATAAACAATTAATAGTGCTTGAAACGTCTCTTTTTTGTTTATTGAAGTGAGTATAATATACTCTATACCATGTTCGCTCCCAATGTGGAGCATATGAATTTACACAGTGTGAAGGGGTCCACTCCGAAAGGGAATACGTGGATCTACACAATGTGAAGACGCCTTGACAGATTATATTTCACGAGAATTGTTTGTTAGACAATGTCTCAATGCAATGGTCATCCAATCTTGAATTTTTGGATTTTAATAAGATATAATATATAGTTATATATATATATATCCTCGGTCGCGCAGTTAGCGTGCGCGCCTAGTAATTCGGGGAATGCGGGTTCGATTCCAACATCATCGGAACAATATGTTATTTCTTGTAATATTAGGCTTAAAAGCTATCGAAAATAGACAAGGGAATCAATTTAATAGTTGTGTTAATAAAAATATAAAACTCTGACTATCTATTTGACTGAATTTCCCCCGTTTTAAATTTTATAAAAAAACATTCTAAATGTTCATTGATTGATTTTTCCTCATTTAAGGTAAGACAATTACATGAAATGTGTTAGCTCAGTGATAAACTACTAAGAGTAGATAAACTACTTAGGTAGAACTACATTTACAAAGGATAATAATAATTTAGAAGTAAAGTTCTGCAGGTTAATTACATTTATCGATAGCTATTACGATTACAGCTGAGAATATAAAATTTGAAACTTGATTAACTGTCTGTTTATATTAGGCATCATCTATTGAGTTTATTTTAACATGTAAAAAAAATTAAAAAGAACGTTAATAAATGAAATTTTTATTTGATTATAGAACAATCATAATTAACAAGAAATTCAAAGAAATTTAAACATGTTCAATATTTCAAACGCACCAATGACTGATGGTTTTAAGGTCTGATTTATTTTTCTTCGAGTCCAGATTTTTTTTTTGAAATGTCATACACGATGAAAAAGTAAAATTACCCAGTTTGGTATGTCGAAATATACTTTTTATCAAAAATGATTATAAACGGATTTCTCATTGGTATTCTAAAACTTAAAAAAAGCATCAAAGTAACAAAGGGTTAACATCGTATGAAAGGACTTCATACATATGCTTACATGCGGATAAAAAACAGTTGATACGTTTGAAAAAAATATTCTATGCGCGCTTTTATTGTCCGGATTTTTATCAATATTTGTGTGGTTATATTCCAAATATATGCACTTTTATTGTGAAAATAAGTAGAAAATAAATCCATTTTGCTGTGCATGAAGCCGTATTTAAAAACATTTTCCAATAAATAACTTTCTTGTAAAGGATTATGCTTGATTAAATTTGTATATATATAATATAACCTACAATATAAAATCTTAAAAAATACTCACGATATATTGGGTGCATACATTAAAATACACAGAAAGGGCTTCAATATTAAGCATGCATTTCGTTTCTCAGTGTCTCAAGTGGACTCTAAAATGTATGGGAGAAGAAATATGACTTCATATTATTATTGTTACCAAACTTTAAAGCGCTGTCACTGGTAAACATCAAAGTACATTATGGTATAACCTTGATATAAAAGTAGTAATAAATAAACACAACATGTGAAATAAATATAAATAAAACGTTTTTAACATATCGCATTTATATATGTATAGCGTATTTATTATTCATCGTAAAAATAATTTTATAGATGGTGGAGAAATTGGTAACTTAGGTTAAGTAAGAATGTGCGTTTAGTTCGGTATTGAAAGTCCGGGTTTCAAATTCCGAAGCTGCAAGTGATTTTTCAAAATTAATAATGCGGGACAAGATGCCTAGCAGGTTGAGCCAGTACTTCCAAAACTTTGCGGCACCGCTGTGATTAAGCGTGACGCGGCCCACACTTTGGGAATCCCTGGGTTAAGCGATTGTTTGACAATAACACTGTCTCGTGTTCCGTGTAGTTATGAGAAATGTTAATCGAAGTCGTGTACTTGCCAAAAATATGAACCTGCGTGAATTTTATAGTATTTGTGTGAACTGTGTGCCAAATGAAATAATAAAAAAATCACTTAACATTTATCAATTAAAGAAAATAAATAAGGTTAGATATAGAAAAAAAAAACTGGACTGATATCGCTGAAGTTTGCAAAAGCCGATGATTTCATGTGTATCATACAAAATACGTTTTGATGGTTTAAAGTGCAAGGTCCCTAACTCCACTTTAAGCTGAAAATTACTTAATAATGCCATCTCGTTACACGCCACGCTATGTCCTGTATCAATTTTACGATTCAAAGTTATTTGATTTAAATGTATACAAACAAGTTCCAAGAAAATGTTACATCTCCATTCTAATACTCACACTGCACAATATATAAATCCGCTATTCTATATACAGATGTCAAAAGTGTGCCATCCGTAAGCAGTTCTACAAATAAATCGCTTTAAAGGTATTTTTACATCAAAATAAATAGCAAAATAATCAGTTTTTACACTCTTCTTCAATATTATCAAAAATGTAGTTGGTGAATTTGCACTTTAAGCCTTCGATATATATTGTATTTTTATATTTATGGAAGTAAAGATCCTTGGTTAATATTTATTTTTTACAAAAATAATCTGTGTTTTTTGTATCGATTTTTTTCATGGTACCTAAAATAATAATCGAATATTTTATAAATTGATAAAAACAATGACACGTATTATTTCATTTAATTGTTATTTAAAATGTGCAGTAATCTATATAGTATTGCTGTAATATTTTATATGACATATCGTATCATTTAACAAGCAGAAATGTGCATTAATTTGTACAACACCGAGCTTATTAAAGCTCGGTAGAGACAACGAAAGCTCCTTGTATAGAATACTGAACATCTAGGATATCTCCCACCACACACTATGCTCACACGAGACAGCACCAAAAACTGAAAACCAGCAGTTTATTAATGAAAGCCTTTAATCAAAGCTACTAACGAAGAAGTCCTTTGGCTTCCTACCGTTATACGAGAACCTCGTTTCGTATAAGATCTCGTTCCCTGTGACAGGATGGTTAACATTATATGGAAAATATGATAGCGTTGTTATAGAGCGGGCGATAACAGAGATACCTAAATATTAAACAGGGCAAACTTGAAACTTTTCTAAAACTTAAAATATGAAATATACTTTTTTAAATGCAATGGGAGCTTCTACTAATAACATGCAAATGTCGTGTGCCATCTGCATTGATTTCTGAAGCCTCAATGATTTTTCAATATGTCTACCGGAATATTCTGTCTGATATCATCACATTGTTTGGATTATTCAGGGATGGGTTGGAGAGATCTCAGAGTGGTTTGCGCAAGCTGTTAAAGTAGATTTGAGCCGGCAAGTATTTTGTTAAATTAAGAAAAAAATAAAACTCACAACAAGTCGGTACGGTACATAAATAAAATTTCTGTAGATTATTTGAAAGTATTATAATGAAATGAAATTCATAGTAAAGCAAATTAATTTCGTGTGTATAATGAAAGAAACCGATTAATTGTAAGTGATCTAAGTAATTGTAAAACGGGGATCCTTTTTTCTTCGTAATACTGCAAACCAATAGCTTTGAGCTTAAGCGAGCCTCTTTTCAACGTATTCTCAGCCTGTCCCTATGGCCTATACATATATATAAAACAAGATCCTTTTTCGATTCCGTCGGAGTTTGCGAAAAAACTCAACTCATTTTGAACCATATTTGGAAACATGGATTGGTGTATATCTTGATTCAAGCGAAAAAAAATACGTGAGTTTACTCGAAACAGAGCATTATTGAATGATACAAATATCGAGCGTTGTCAAAGCTGTCTCCATATAATATCTTCTTCTTCTGATTGTTATTTGAATGTTCAACAATGATGCAGTATAATATAACAAAGACATTCTCTCCGGTGTTTGCAAACTGTGCGTTGCGGTCTACTTGGCCAAAAGGTGGATCCAATTACACATTGTGCATGGAAGAATAGTCAACTAAAGTGGACGTATTTTGTTACACGGAGAAAATATATACATTTATATGGCACAAAGGAAAGTCCGATTTTGTGTTGCATTTTCTGTGACATTTTGCTCGTGATACGGCAGTGATTTTGAATTGAATGTTTCGCTCTCGAAGCATAGCACGAAGGTAAAATATATCACATTAATAAATAAAGGAAAATTAAAATATCCGTTTGAAAATCAATTATGTAATTTTCGACATTATACTTCAATATTGATACAAAGTTTAAGAAAACGGTTATTAGTTAGACTAGACAATAGACTCAATATTTAAGACTACATATACATATCTTTGCTACGTTTACGTATCAAAACATTATGATATAAAACTCATTACCTAAATGTGTTCAAACGTATAGTTAAATAATTGTGAGATGAACATTTTATGTATATAACTTTTCCGCTCTGAAAACGGTGTTATTCTAGAAATAAAATAGATATACGAATCTTCACATTATAAAGAATATTAAATATTTTTGACAGATATTTTTCACGAGTATTGGTTATCAGCCAATTTTCAACCCATTTAGCATCCAGTCCCGAAAAACAGAAGCTAACCTCTCGGTCACCGACTAGAACTATCATACTATTTTAAAGAAATTATGTCTACAATTGACACACGTTACTTCCAATACAATATGAATTTTCGAATTGATAGAGCCATTTTCAAAAGTTTTCATTTAACTTAACTTGTGATTTTTATATTATTTGCATATTATATTTTTAAATTACGGTTTACAAAGATACGTGTAAACAGCGTAAAGAGGAAAGAGGAACATTTGTGTACACTTTTTTTATCAAATAGAATTTCAAACATTTGTCAGTTATTAAAAAAAGAAGCTACTTGAAAATGAGCACGAATGTCGAGCTACACGCAAAAGCTTAGCGATACACGCCCGCGGACCACGGGTTTAGTACGGCTGGTCTGGACTAATGCGCTTTATACCATGCATAAAGTTTTCGGACCCTAACAAGCTTAACATTGAGTTTGCACCACGCTAACCACTTTGCGTTCTTTTGTCAATTTGTCTTTCATATCATAAAAATAATCGTAAAAAGCTCGCGCATTAGAAAACTTAAAGTTTACGAATACATTTATCAGAAAAGTAGCTTTTATCCACTTGTTGGTGGGTAAATATCTATCGAGAATTCCACGTGTTGTCCGTCATTATAAGAATGGGATCGGTAAAACACAAATGGTATTATCTCTATGACAATTGTGTTTTAGCGATTTATTTATGTATCGCCAACTAGACTTAAAATATATTTGAATACATGGTAATGATTATATTTTAAGAAATTAATACTATACTGAAAAATATAGCAAATATATTATGATAGATACATCTTTTTTAAATCAAGCAAAAGATTATTAATACAATTCGTGGAAATATGATATACACATATTTATTGTGAACCAAATTGTGTAGATGCGATGCAACTCAGGCTTATCAGTAGCGTAACTGTCGAGGAGAAGCTGGAGCAGGATGCTATAGGCGCACAAATCAAGGGGAACGCAAGTTGAGTAAAAGCGGGACGATTTTATTTGCTCCAGGGCGCTGAACTTGTAGCTACACCGCTGGGTTTGATAATATATTTCCTACATTATTATGTACGGTAACGTAGAATATCAATTACATTTCATGTCTCTGTATGCAAGTTGAAAAGAATGAGATTTTCAAGTCCACTTAAGTCCCATTTAAGTCCAACCTAATAAGGTTCATGAAAATCCAAACTATCCCAGTAGTAATAGTTTGGATGGTATTTAAAAGATATTATGCCAATAAATATTTATACGTAATATATAGATTTGGCGAGTGTTTTATTTATATGATGGAAGGGGGGGGGGGGGGGGGGTAATTTTATCGGTATAAATTATAAATAGATTTATATATGTAATTTTTCGAATAATATTGGGGGGAAACTTTTACTACAATATTTAAGCCGAGGCTATTTGATATGATACATCAAATAGGAATTAACTATGTTTTTAAATATCTTCATCTTAAAAGTAAAGTATAAAACTATGAGAATTGATAAGATAAGAGCAGGAAAAATGAGATTATAGATACCTACTTTAATCCTGCATGAATGAATGGATAAGAGTTAATTGAATTGAATTTATTATTTAAATTATACATATATACAATTATTGTTAAGTGTATATGAATCCATTTTATCAAGCAGTTTTCCCGAACCGGTGCATTAATAGGAGAGGACATCACTAGTCACAGGCATTCATGAATGAGCCGCTGTGTTTATTTGGCCAACCGCCAGAGTCATTCTGCGAAAATTGGCCGTTCTGTGAACTATAGCGAGCTATCTCGGCAGCAGAAATGATGATAATTATTATAATAGCAGGCTGTGTTGCCCACTAAATTATCTAGCCCGACCCAAAACAGCTACTGTCTGCGTTCCAACCTAATTTATACCACTGGCGATACATTTATCGCTATTAAGTGGCGATTAAAGAAACGAGGGCGATCATCATTATCCCCTTGAATATTATACATATACTTTTGCCATGTTTACTCCGAACGTGGACCATACGGTTCAGTGCAAAAATGTCTATTCTAGAAATATGGTTTATGGATCTCTGCAATTTTTCTTGACAGATTTTTTTACTAGAATCGGTTGACATCCAACTGCTCATTCTATTGGGTATACCGTCCTGCATCTTTAGATTCTAAAAATCCTTCGCATATGGGACACGAATCTGGATATCCGCCTCGGAACTGCATACGCTAATTTCTCAGTCACCGACCTTAAATACTAACATACTTAATATTTAACCTTTTTCGTGCAAAGACCGACTGGTAACAGCGTATACTTTAGTGCCGAATATTCAAATGGTGTGGTTGCTACAGATATTAAAAAAAGATACAGGACTGAATGGTTTGTACAATTGGTTGGCCACTAATCCTCGTAAAATATTTTGACGAAATAATGTTTAAGTTGTATAGGCAAATGTGCTATATATTATAGTTATAGAGGCAGGCTTATTTAGGGTAGAAAAAAATAAAGATTCTTAATTAATTTTAATAATTAAAATTATAAAACTAAAAAAAAGTTACCATTTCTGATCAAAATTCGCCAGTCTTTCGTGCAGATGTTAAGTAAATTAGATTGCGTACTCACCTGAAACAAAAAAAATACATATTGTTAGTCGAAAAAATCGATTGAGCTTTGAAATTTTCAGTTATTTATAATACTTGGTTTACCACCATTTTTCTCACGTAATTCTTAAAACGAGTCTATTATATTATTATTTGAATACCTTCTCTAATCCATCTTACTTACTCTCTCTTTCCCGTGTTGATCGTAATTATTATTCACAATGCATATTGATGGCTTCGAGTAAAACTGTATCAACTCAAAAAATTATTTTTCGATCAAATATTTTTTTTTATTGAGTATCGCTTTGAGTAATCAATGCTATTTATCGTATTGTAAACTCACAAATAATAAAAATAGAAAACAGTGGTATTGCAAAAAGTGCCTTACTTTAAAAATAGTTCACTGTAAAAGAAAATGTAATTAGTTGGATTAGATATAAAATAGAACGTGTACAAAGTGCGTTTCGGAATCAAGGAGATATTTATTAATTTATTGTGAGAAGTTGTATAATAAAATCAGCCAAAACTCAGGTGGAATTCATTGTCATTTGAAGAGCTTAATGCGGCAGCAATATATTTGTTATACCATATCTGCTCTGAAAGTGGAGTATATGGATCTACACAGTGTGAAGATATGCTTTTCGAAAATGAAGTAAATAGATCTCCGCAATTTGAAGATATCTTGAAAGGACTATTTTTTACGAGTATTGTTTGTCAGGTAATGAATGAATGAAATATAATATATATAAACATGCTTTCTACTTATTTATTATAATATCAAAGAAAATAGCAATATATCATTATAAAAACAGTATAAATAAAAGTATTTTCAAGGTGTTTAATGTCCATTTAGTGGATGTCTATATTTTTTCACAGGTTTGACTTATCAACTTGATAAAATTTGTGACCAACAATTTTGCCCGTAGAAGCATCTTTTTGAAAGATAATAGAAGAAGGACCGAGTGGGAAGTGTAAGAAAAAAAAAATCATAAAGTTGTTGAATTTTTTAGAGTGTATCATACATATTATGCTATAGGAACAATGACATTTTGGCTCTTTCTACATAGAGAATAAACCTTTATTTTTACAGTTATTAAATAATGATAAAATTATACGATACATGCAAGTGTCACCAACATAGAAGATATATTTTTCGTTCAATGTCCACACATAAATTGCAGCGCGCCAAATTATTAATGCTTTCATTATTCAAAATTTCAGACAGTTTGTATAAAATTGTTGAATAATATTTTTTGTTGATCTTTATAATATATTAGTCTGATTACATATTGTTTTATACGTTCATAAAAGCTTGACAAATTAAAAGCTTGGATTTCTTTACAGCGGAAAACAGCTGATTTGGCGAATAAAATAAAATTGCGAAAATCTTCTTCTTTGACCATATTAACTCATTATTTGGAGCATATAGCCTCTTTGATATCTCGATATTTTTATCACTACCCTGTAGCTTTGCAGTATCCCATTTCATGCAAGCATTGCTTAATCCTGCCGTATAAATCCTTTGGATATTACTTAGCGGTCTTCTATGACACTGAAATCTCACCGATTGAATGAAGAGAAAAGGAGAATTTATACTTCACGGAGACATCTGCAGCAGGTTCGTAGTAAGTTCCATCTCTGTTGCATGATTTAACTAAACTAACCTAACAAAGAGTTACCCCGTCCGTTTATACTGCTAAGAAATACGATATACCAGAGTGTTTGGCGACGCATTTTTTTTCGACTTACGCGTGGTCTTATTGATAACTCTGCCGCTCTTGCCAATGTTGGTATGTATGTGCTTGATAACTACTTAATAAATCGGGAACATCAGCTGTTTTTCATTCCTAAATGCAGG
>JAGVSQ010007847.1:0-14511 GCA_022683975.1 Rhyacophila evoluta
GAATTTAAAATCAATTTCCATCAAGCACCATCAGTCAAAAATATTAATTAAGAAAGCATTAATAAATTTAATGACTATTCAGAAAATTTCTATTAATTTTACTACCCTCATTCAAGCCAAATAGTTGTGTTACAATACAATATCTACCGACAAGAATGTGTTTTGTTTTTTAAAATGTAACTTTACAAATTTATAAAATAACACTCCAAATTTTCATCTACACACGGGGCCCAAAACCAAAATATTTGTCCACCCCTGACAAGGAGCATGCGTGCCTACTGATTTCAAGGTTATTATTATATATTTTTAAAGATTACTTTAATGAAATTTATCAACCAAGCAAACTATTCATCGATCTTCGACTTAGATTAACTAGTTTACAGTTATAATATGTGAATTCGCAACCTCTGTCATGGAAGTGTAAGCGTTTATTATTAAGAACCAATTATTAAAATTAACAAAGACGATAAAGATATATATTTTCCAAATCCATTTTCCTTTTTTTTGCCTTATCTGGGTTAATAAAGAAACTGTATAATAAGGGATTGAAATGCAAATTTACAAACGCTATAACCTTGTTAGTATGGCACTGGTTTCAGCAATCAGCAGAATAGTTAGGCACGAGTTACAATTACATCCTGAATTAATGCGAATCGTGTTCAAACCGCCAAATGTCATGGTCTCACAAATTATTCTCTACATAGTGAGTGGAATTTCGCCCCACAATAATTATAATAACAGCTTTTCCAATATAATAATACACTACAAGTATTACTTTAGTCAACACTATACGTCTGAACTAACTCGGAACATGTCACTAGTTCCACGAAAATCTAAACTTCAAAATAGATTGTAGTTTATTTATTTAGATACATTTTCATTTTTTATTAAGTAATTTAATGAGTAACATACTTACTTCATCTTTACGGCTGAATTAACTGGTTAAATGTGTATCTACTTTTACTAGTGGGTATAGATATACAAATTAAGCGATCCATATATTTTTATTTCATTCTAGCTGTACCCGACCACGCGTTGCTGTGGCTTGGTCTGGTTAAGTGGCGCAGCTTCAAAAAAAAGTATTTTTTTATCTTTCAGACGTGTGACATCTATATAATAGTATATATATACATAAACATGCGCGTATTTAAATGCAACATTGTATCAACATTTCAAAGCAATCGGTTAATAACTTTTGCAGATATAATATTTTGACCAAACGAACATTTACATTTTTATTTATATAGATAGTTGACACTTCTTTGTTTATCTATTTGTGCTCCGTATGTAGAGCAAATAACTACCACATGACGTTTATAGGATTTACCCACCGATCATCTTAGATTCTATCATGCCAGTATCTCTTAACGCCGCAGGATATATTCTATAAATAGTTCACAAATGATTTTCAAGGTTGTTAGGATCCCGCCGGTTAGAGGAAGAAGCTCTTCAGAAGGATCCATAGCGCATGTTCTAACCAAATCTAAAGTTATTTGTGTGTATTTAATTATGTGATTTTTAATTTCGTATTTATAACTGATTTTTGTTCCGTTCTTTTATTTTCGAGTTTCTTACCAAGTCTCAATACATAATTTATATAATTGAATTAAGGATACTGAAATACTTCGCTACTTGTCTAGATAGATTATTCTGCAATAGATTTGTATCAGCTCATTTTTAAAAACACTGTGTATCTTGCACCTTTAAACTAAAAAAAAACTTATCAGCTTTGAGATTTGAACTAAAAACCTCCAAGCGTCGAAGATCAAGTGTTTACATAATGACCATCCAAGAATCATAATTTAATTATAAGCAATTTTTATCTCCCCGATAGCGTAAATATTAGCGTGCTAGTTTTGCATCCGGGGAATCCAAGCTCGATTCCCACATAACAGATTTTTAAAAATCAAAAAGTACAAACAGGATGCTGATTAGGTTCAGTGATTATCTGACAATCAATAATTGTAAAAAAATTCATCAATACTAGTAATAACAGTGCAGAGATTCATAAGTTCTATTTATGCAGTTACGATCTCCACGATGTGTAAATCGATATGCTCCACTTTCGGAGTAAAATTTAAAAAAAAGAAAAAAAAAAAAATTGTATTGAATAAATAATATTGGAAATATACTACTGTATCTATTAAATACTCAGTTAAAAGCATAGTAACAGAGGATTATGAATTTGTGATGTTTCATCACCATCAAGTCGACCATTTGCAATTTACTGCTAAGTGGTGCTCACTTACGAGCCACATTCTTTTGAAATGAGATACATTAAACTGAACATACCATACTGACAGACTGAACTCTGTAAATAGATAGCTTTCATGTGGTTTTGGAATAATTTGGCATTTTTTTTGCAGGCGCTTTTCCACTATAGGCCTTAAAGTAAAAAACAAAAAGTCCATCCTTTTCTCTGTGTCTCTTAAAACATTCATTAGCTTAATGTGTTGTATGTTTTCATACACGACGTTCAAATAAATGTTTTACATGTAGTTTTAAATATTTTTTTACAACTGTGGTTTGTGTGACTTCTAATCCCTGCTCCACGAAATAGTGTGGCTGTGTCCCACTTCAGTCCGGATACTTGCCAGATTAAATGTCACATCAAGGTGACATCAAGATCAAGATACATAAACGACCTTTGTCTGTCATTGTAAACTAGACATTCTTTATAGGCAAATTTAACATCCAACTGATTTACAATACTCTAGCTAAAATATCTTCACGAAAAAAAATGTTTAACACCTAAAAGTATGAAACATTTTTAAGTATATATTTTTAAATATTGTGACATATGTATTTTTTAATAGATTCAGGCATTACTTGGTTAAAATGTATGATCCTAATTTTAAAATTTTAAATAACTGTCATACATATATTTTATTAAAGTCTTTCTATGTCTTTGAAAAAACCTTTAAAATATATCTATCGAAAATATATATAAGATAATTATTTACTGTGATTCTCTTTCATAGTTGCTGCTCATATTAAGCATCTGGACATCACAATATACCTACAAACATCGTTATTACTTCAGTGACTTTTCGCATTCTTATGATGGTAGCATTTCTCAGCCCCGATGAATGCATTCTGTATACAGTATTTATTCAATAGCTTTCTCAAAACCAAAATTTGATTGGCTTAAAGAAGATCATATCAGATCAGGACTCTTTTGAGGCATCCACACGATTATTTGCCAAAATCAAGTCAACTATCTCAGCTTGCCTAACTCTCCTATTGAAATGAATGATTACAGGTTCCGTTTTCTGATGATTCGCTATTTTTTTCATAAGATAGACACTTTTAAAATTCAATATTACTTTTCAACTTATCCTTAATAAAATTCAAGCAACGCTGGAAAATTGCTTATTTTGAATAAGAGAGATAGTAGAAAAATAAATTGTAACAATTATTCGTAACACGACAACAAAACTATTTTATTTTCCACCCTTCTTTAATTTTTTTTCTCTTTTTCGATTTCGTTTTTTTTTTACATTAAGTTTCATATCCAAAGTAAGCTAATATTTACTTTACACTATATGTATGGTGTAATTTTTTTAACTGATGATATTTCCATTTCGCTTTTTTCACTTATTTAAGAGAATTTCTAGCATATTAATTTTACTAAAATGCATCTACTAATAACATGCTTAATATTCAAAGCTGTTTAGTATCATTAATTTATGCCAATAGGGTTAATGTGTTATTAATTATTTCAACCAATAAAAACAAAAAACTTCACATTTCTTACCATGCCCATTACAAGATTAGATCATAACATTCTTGACCCTCTATCTAGTGGAAGAGTTTTAAACACAAATACTTTGATGCCTATGATTGCTGGTTCAAACTTTAGAGTAACATATATTTTGTTTCATATCAAATACGCAGAACTGGATACTTTACATGTTGATAAATTTTAATTAAAAACCAACTCTTCAAAAGCACTGCATCAAAGTTTGATGTTACATTCTATATACAAAGTAACTCACACAAGAAAATTAAACTTTTATTCTTGTATATATCAACACTGGTCATTTATCTGAATGTATTATATACCAGTTTGGTTATGCAACTAATCTTATTATTTATACAATCATATACACAAAATTGATTTTAATATTTTATTCTTCCACTTGATCGAAATATTGCAATGTAATATTTTTTTCTAGTAAGCAGTAGGCAAAAATATTCCAGACATATTAAATACTGAATGTATTATAAATTCTTTAAATGAAATTTGATTATTCCACCAAATTTGTCTAAAAAATGAAAAATGACCGTTGATAATTTCAAATCTGACTGAAAATACGAATCACTCTGAAAGGGTTAAACAATAAAACGATCACGTGCAACGTATAATTAGACTCAGTCTACGCTGGTAGCTCGGTGGCGTAGAGCCTCCATCCCAAGACGAGTGTATGCCGTTCCGTAGGCGTCCGATTGTATGACGCCGGAAGCTAACGATGAAAATGGGCCATAAATTGTAGAGGAAGTTAGTTTAGCGTTTTCCGGCCATAAAAGGTACCGCTCACTCTCACTTTAGCGACGCAGGGCGACAATGCCCTTCCGTTCGCCCGCTATGATTTATAACGCGGCTTCGCTATTCTGAAACTGGCCAGTGATGACTATCTCTGATTAAAGCGATCCGGTTGATCAAATTATTATCTATCATACAACTCCATCTAACAAACCAACTTTAAATACACCTAGTTCTCCAGTTGCGTGATCAATTTGTTCTAAACCTTTTCACCTTAGTCAAAAATTCTGTTCAAAGAGTGAAAATTTTAATCTATATTTAGCTTGTTTGTAGTAATAGTATGTAAGTTGCTCCACACAATATTTATTCTTCATTTTACACTTACTGTAACTGTAACTACAAATTCAGGTCGATATTGCATTATTCGAGAACGACCTAAACTTTTACTATCATTACATATGTCCAGTCGAAGACGTTCAAAATATTTTAAGACATCAAATTAATGTTACACATTGGTGGTTTAAAGTGAAATGTTACAGAAGAGTGTAAAAACTGATTATCTTACTATTTGTTTATTTTTGAAATTTTTTTAATATAATAATTTCTTTTAAATGATTGTTTTGTAGAGCTGCTTATAAATGGTACGCTTTTGGTAAATATAAAGACATAATAGTGGAGTTATATATTTTTTAAAGTAGGTATCAAAGCCCAATATAATTGTTAAAATGGGTTTGGACGTTTTCTCGAGATATTAAAATGACTTAGAGGACATGCATACAGCATGATGCAACAATATGGCATCATTAAGTAATTTTCAGCTTAAGGCAAATTTTTAACATTTACATTTGAGTTTGTTGATGCTTGTAGTCATTTTTTTGGGTTTTTAATGATTCTCCTTTTTTATTATGACTTATTTACTGTCCTTAGATTTTTTTCTTTTTCATTAAAACTATTTCAATTTGTTAAATACAAACACTCATTATTGAAATACTTTTAATAAGCTAATTCCAATCTTCTTTAAAATAATGTTCTTTATAATTTTGGCACACCGATGGCTATAATATGAAGATTGTCACTATCACTTTTTGTTTTTTATGTCGAATAGTTAATATATATAATATATATCAAAAATGTATGCGGGAAAATATCAAGCTATAACTATCCTGAAGAAAAAGTCAGCTTAAATAATCCTGTATTTATTTTTTCATTACAAAAGCTTTATTACAAAATTTCAATAAAAAGGTGTAATTTATTCCATTTTAAAACTAAGTTTCATTTTACTTTCCTTGCCGTTTTTTATTAATGCGCCTTAAACTTTAAAACTTGAAATATTGTGTGGTGATTTTTTTTTTGATATAACTGTTAGTCACCAAACCGTTTGTTAGAATTATTTTTATTTACGAACATCTCTAGTGCTGGGACAATGCCTTTGGTCCGCGAGAATAACGGTATTCAGCGGACATTTACCGAGTTCCAAAGGTTTCTAAATGTTTCGCAAACATCATACATGACGATTGCTTATATTTGTAATTCAAACATTAAATTTACAAGACACTTTATTAGGATTTAATTTAAATCATATAATTTCCGCTTATTTATAAGTTTGCTTACTGGAATATTCATAAATTTGTGTTTAAATAGTCAGTCTCAAAATAATTTAATATTATTATTTGTATTTATTAGATTGTGCTTGTTAGACCCACTTTAAAACTTGTATTTTTTCATTAGTTAGATTTTAATACTAGATTATATTATAGCACTCACTGCCACCTTGAAAGTCACGTAACGGCGCTAGAACTGGATGGGTCACGTACTGCGGATGCCTCCAAGAAGCTTAACTCCTGTCTGTCTTTTCTTCCAATCGGTTGGATTTCGGTATTTAGGAAGACCTGTAGAAGGCAACTACAGGATATATTCAACTGAAATAAAAAATGCTGTCATGACCTGGCAGGATGTAAAATAGCTAGCGTGTGACAGGTATTTTTGGAAGGCCCATGTAACAGCCATATCCTCTATTTAGGGAGCAAATATGGTAGAAGAAGAAGATGTTATAATACAGGAAACTTTCGTATAATACGAATGTTTTGCTTCATTTATAAATACTGTTATATATAAATCATACTATGTCAGAATCAAACGTATAAGAAAATATTTCTAAAAATTAAATTAATTGATGAAAATTATCATAAAAACCCTGAAATAAATTATATAACGTTTATACGTGTAGAGTAGATTATATAAATTATAAAAAAAGATATGTAAAAATTGATCTTGCTTTTGAATGGGCTTGAATGTTTTAATTCGATACATTATTTTCATTGAAAAATTGCGATTTTAGTTTTTTGGTATTGCAATTCATATTTTTATTTTATTCCACGATGTCCGTTCCCGAAGTGGAGCACATGGGTCTACACAGTGTGAAGATATGAGTAAATGGAGCATACAAATATCCGTAAGGTGAAAACTTAATTTAGCAACAGGCTATTTTTTGCAAGATATTGGCGAGAGACAATTGCTCAACTTGATGAGCATGTAGATTTGTATTTAAGATTTTCGAAACAGATCTGGAAATCGAACTGGCAATCCCGCGTTCCGAAGCTACCGGTCATAATTTGAATATTAACAAATTATGCATTATATATCTATTTACTTTACACACGTTGTAAGATTACAAATTATAAGTTCAATATATTTACAACACGACATAAATATGATTATAACAAAAATATTAAAAACATTTTAAAAGAGAACACAAAAAAAAAGCACTATTTTAATAATATAAGAAAAAATGAAGAGAGAATCAAAAAAAAAAATATAGAAGAAAGGAGTGTCTGCCAAGTAAGTTAGTTTTATTTTAAATAGCACCCATCTAAACTCACTCTCACATAGGTGGAAGATATCAATATCCGAAGTAATCTTGTTAAACATTACCATTGCTCTCCGCATTGGCATGACTAATGGCAAGATAGTCATGCATTTGGGAATGAAATGAATCATACATTACACATTTTTTTTAATCGCGCATATGAAACTTTGAAAATTTAATTATACTGTGGTGAATACCTTTTACAAACTTAAAAAGAAATGTTCGATTTCCTTTAAAATCTTTTATCAAAAATATTATATTATATTATTAAATTACCCGCATCATCAAAAGATTGAACAAAAAAGCGGTTAATTAATTTTTAAGTTTCATTCTTGCAACATAATGTTCCATTCTTTTTTTCGAATGACATTTCAACCTTTCAGGTAACGTGAACATTTAACGTACGAACTTTTGGAATCCCGAAATGTTTGCGTGTTACCGGTTTCCCCCGACAGATAAATATCTCTAAAATCTGGAAATGACATGACGCATTAGTCTGTTGACACAGAAAGAATTTTAATTGTCATACTTACGAGGACATTTGCCAGAAATGGAATTTTAGATGGCTTTTCGTTCCGCCATGTTTGTTTTAGGAATTGCCGACCTATATGGGAACAATCCCCTTAAGTCAAGTGCCAATTTTTCAGGAAAAACTGAAAAAGGTTCGGCTGGCGTGTTCAAAAATATACACCCGCAGGCGGTTCGGAGACAAAAAATGTTACGAAAATTGAAATAAAAGTCTCTCTTCAGCGACAAAATAAGTAGTTTTTTGGAACTAGCTCCTCCGAATTCAACTATAATTTATAATAAATGTACGTTTTACTATAATATTCACAATTTTAATATACCATTGTAAGTAACTTTTGTATGCTTAAAAGTCATAAATAACAATCCCTATAGATTAAACAGTCAAAAAACTCTCGTGGCAAGGTTAAGTTTACAGTACAGTTTATGGAGGCACCAAACTAACATCACAATTTGAAAAAATAAAATAAATACTCTCTATCTTACAGTATTACATAATACTACTATATTCAACAGCTACAAAAAAACAATGAGTATGAATATACAAAATTTCCATTTAATGTTTTCGGTTTAAATATCATAATTTACTGCTGAAATTACTGCGAGCACTTTGGAGCCAGATGTCGAAGGCTTAAATTCCAGAACTGTATTTTTTTTCAAATTCAAGGATGTAGTAATGGACGCCCAAAGAATTAAGCAACTAGCTAACAGCTAATTCTTGCTTAAAAAATTGTAAAAATAAGTCAGTAATAATGTAAAAACTATGCTTTTTTCTTGGAGTGGTAATTTTCAGACCGTTCAGATCGTGTATGCATACATATTCAGGTATGGTTGAATTGCATATATAATATGAAGGAAGTTTTAAAATAAATTCTTTATTAATCAGTCGTCAATTTTTTTCAATCATATATAATACTGAGGTCTCTACAAGTTTAATCGATATTTGTCAGTGCGTGATTTTGGTCATTTGATCGTTTTACATATTTTCGCTAGATAAGTAACATAATTTCAGCGAAATAGGTAAAAAAAAAGTACCTCAATTGTGGAGAATTTGTTTCCATTTAAAACTGCATAAAAAAAAATCATACGTCATTTTAAATTATGTCTATATTATAAAAACATCTCTCATATATTTTCACAATTGCTAAAGATTTCCATGTTTCTAAAGTGGTAGATATGCTTTTGTGTATACATTACTATACAGCCTGTATTTTTTCACTTGTTAATTACACATTTGGAGTACTTTTTGAAGTAGCAAAAAATGCATGGCACATTTGACCGACGCGCCCTTAATTATGGCAGAGGTTATAACGCAAAAGATTCAATTTTCATATTTTAACATTTCTCACATTTACAAAACCACTTTTTCACGACTTTATACAAAATTAACGATACACATACATACTCTGAAATTATAATACTAAATTTATAATAAAAATTGTCCTGAATAATCAATTTTTCAATCGCTTAAAATACTAGTTCAATTTCACAAGCATATTATGTATAAAAAATAGATTTATAACATATTATAGTTATGGCTTCATCAAGCTTTTTATGACTGAAAAAATGTTTGAATAGGTGGCCAACGAGTTACTCAATTGGCTGAGAACCTATTCCTATCAATAAAATCTGTCTAGAAAAGTATTAATATAATTATTTACAAGCTCATCTACTCCACTCTCACATGGGAAACGATATATATTATATATATTATGTTTATCTCGCCGGTAGTGTGGTTAGTAGCGTGCGCGTCGAACAATCCGAAGTGGATATCTTCGACATGTGTAGATTCATATGCTCTTCGTTAAGAGCGAATATGGTATAAAAATATAAATATAAAAATATATATTTTCAATATAAAAATACTGAAAACTGTCAAATCTGAAAAACGTACCACCTTTAAGTTGCGGAGATACAACAATAGTACTGCAGCTAAATTCTTTCTTCAAAAGCTTCATAACGATTTTATGAAACGACGGAAACAAGTCTAAGCTTTTGTAATAGAATTCCTTACATCAAACGTTGAAACGTATTAAAATGTTTTCTGTGTAGGTATGTTTCGTGGAAAATGATTTTCAGTCCTTGAACTTTCGCCCGTTTTAACGATTTGTACCATCCTTCAAACTGGAACTGCAAACTCGCATTATACTATGCAATATTTTCTTCACAATATTTCACAAAGTGGACTCTTAATCAAGCTGCGTAGGAAGATAGAGGTTTTCAAAACGCGATATTAAAATGGTAAAAATATCGTAGATGAGTTTCCTCAAATACGTTTTTAAAGCACAAAGAAGTATCGACCCAGTAAAAGAAAAGAAAGCTTAAGTTCTTTAGAATCATAATGATGAAAAATAAGTACACGAACATTCAGAAGTAGAAAGAAAAATGAGAAATCATATTTTCTGGCTCAAAAAAAACTATTTCTCAGAAAATTTTAAATAGTGGTTTGCTTTAAAATACAAATAAATACAATACCATCGTAGCAGTGTACTCAGGAATGCCTGATCATTGAGTCAAGATCTAGCGATTAGGAAATCGTAATACTACTAACCATTATTTCTTATCCCTGATGAAGCATGCTTATGACATCGTTAATCCGTATATGAAAATCTAGCAGAGACATTTCAATTAACACAGTTTGCAACTAAAATAGTTGTGTATTTAGTAATGAATAGTTAAGGTTAGTACTATTAATTTTTAATTTATTTTTGAATATCCACAATCCCTTACTGTGTACCGCAATTATTATAAGCCATTTGTGTTCTAATAGTGAAACATATATCTCCACAGAGTGAAGACTTATCTTGGGTAATTGTTAACCAAACTCTCGATATATTGAGAATCCAGCGCTTATTTATGTTTTTGTAATCTTTATGCAGTTATGGGTTTTTAATCTGCAACATCTGGCACCAAGCGCGTGTGCTTACCAATTAATTTCCGGGAGAACTAATACTACGTACAAATTACATAAACTAATAAATCGTAATCTCTAAATTTCGGGAGCTTATCAAACATTCTCCATAAAAACTTAAGTAAGTAAGTTTAATCCATTCGAACAGTTTTTCTATGAGTTTACATATTATGTTAAGCATATCTAATCTGGTTGCCTATGTTATAATATAGTATATAATTCTTTTTTTTTAATAAAGCATCATATGATGTATGCTATAATCTCTTCATATTATAATAACTCAATCAAACAACGTAGTTCAAACTCATGTTATATTTTATAAGCTTTAGCACACCCAAGTGCATAATAACCCAATTCGTGGTTAAGTTCTATTTATTTCCAGAAATTACCGTTGAATAAAGTAAATAGCTTCTCAAATTCAGAGCTGCAGAATTTGTCTGATTCTCACCAAAACTACAGATGGGGCAATTGAATAGTAGGCATACTCAGAAGTATCTTTAAAGAACTATATAACGATACCAACTTTAAAAAAAAAATACGTAGCCCACACAGAATAAATTAAAAGTGAGGCACAAAAAACGTCTATTGAATAATACCAAAATCAAATTATTATATATACGTAATTTTACAGTACACGAAGACTAAAACCGGTGTTTTATTTGCCGAGCTTGTATTAATTTTACAAGTTATTCAAGAAAAACCGATAAATTGATGCAGTGGTAATTCAGAACTTCTTCCACATCGCAAATTTGAAAGACCATCCTTTTTTTCAAAGCTCAATTTAGATACTAATTCTGCATTCACGGTAGATACTCTTTTGATAGAATATGTATTGAGTTGTATACATTATGATTATTGAATGTAAGCTATTTTGAAAAAAAAAATTTATACTCTTTTTCTATTCCAACGTCGATATATTAAAAAGATTTGTTTGAAATAATGAATCTTGACAAGTTTGATGATACCTGTCTAACAGTTACGACAGTGTGTAAAAATAGCGCTGGTGGATAATGAGCACATTAATTTAGTAGTTATCCGAGAAGTCTTTTAAATTTTGGAAAAATATCTTTTCCATTCCACTAAAAAATCTTGAAATTTCACCAAGCTTTTATAAACTATGTAATGTTATGTATCGTTATATCTTCAATCGATAGGCTGCGTGTATTCAAATGTTATTACAAAAAGCTGTTGTATTTCCCTGACAATAAAATATGTTGTATTGTTTCATTTTTCTCTTTTATTTTATTTTTTTCATTTGATTAATTGTAACATCAAATGATATTGTCGATATGTATACAACCGTAACAAATATGCAATAAATTTCAGGAACACGCCAATTAATCATTCCTTCGTAGCACGAGAGAGCGCTTCCATATAATAGAAGGACTCATAAATCGGTTTTGTATTAATTTGGTGTTAATCGAACTGATGTATTTGGGAATCGCTGGTCAAAAAAAGTTAATCTGTAATTTTTCAGAAAACAATAACAATTAATTTTGATACCTTCACAAAAACTGTACACGTGTATTAACACATTTACTATTATCGTGTCGAGGATCATTTTTTTCAACTTATTATATCACAAAAAATATTTTTGGTGAGGCTTAAAAGAAGACATATTATGTGAATATTTTTTTTGAATTTACATATTCTACAACCGATCAAATACAAAAATGATTCAACTGCATCGCATACCGCCGTCATTTCTATATGACCTTGACGGATGGACAGTTAGCACTAAAAATAAGCCGTAACATTATATTATTTTATTTACATTACACGTCTCCCCGGTAGCGTAGTTGGTAGCGTGCGCGTCTAGCAGTCCAGGGAATGGGGGTTCGAATCCCCATCTGTGTCGGATTTTTAAAAATCCTAAAATACAAGACATGGATGCCCATTGGGTTGAGTAATTGTCTGACAAACAATTCTCGTGAAAAATAAAAAAAAAACTGTCAAGACATTTTCACAGAAGTACTGTAATAATGCATAAGTTTTATTATTGAAAGCTTCAAAAGCTTTCGCTGTATCATTTTTGTTTAAATTATGACAAGTCCTCAAGTATACAGAAGAAGATTTTTTAATTCTCATTTAATACTTATTTTTATATCTATCAGATTTTTAAAAAATCCAAAAATACAAGACTGTAAACTTATTTGGTTGAACAATTCTCGTGGAAAAAATCTGTTAAGATGTCTTCACATTACGAAGATCCATATATTCCTCTTTCGGGGTGGATATATTCACACCAAGTAAATCTATATACTCCACGTTGGGAGCGAACATGGTATAAAAAAATTACATTAATTTCATAAATAATTAGTTTTTATTTTCATTATTGAAGGGTGTATGGTTCTTAATTTGAAATTGTAGTGTACGTTCATTTTAGAAATATAACCATTACTTTTATTTTTAAAATAGGTTTAAGTATTGTTAAATTTATTTACAAAACAAGTTCAGATCTCATAATTATACTGATTTTAATTGAGATCCGATTCCGATCCATCACTGTCTTATATTTAACTTGTATACGAATAATAAGTGTGTTCGATAATTTATTTCCTTCTACACATCACGTAACCACTTGTGTTGGAATTTCATTAAACATATTATTGTTTTTCAAAACTACGTGAAAGTTTTTGTAAATATATTTTTTTATAAATAATCCGAATTTGTACTTGTTGCTTTAAGCATTATATTTAAATATGAAAAGGGATTTGACATATATTTGTATCCAAAAATAGACAATTGCGTGCGTAAAAAAGGAATTCGTTAAATGAAATAAATGTTAATTTTTATATTTTTTTCTGATTTATTGCCATTTTCCGATAAAACTAGTATGTATACTATATTTATAAGTACCAACATGTTTTATGCATTGAACATATTTTTTTCATTCGGAACAGTTTTACACGAGAGAAAAAAAATCCATACAACACTTTCAGAATGAAAATCTTTTAGAGAGACTTAACAATCTTCAGTTAAAACTTGTCAAATGTTAATACATAATTTTTTTTTCTCACACGTAATAGTTTTTGACATTCATCTTCTCGTATATTCGAAATTATTTTTCTCCGGTCCGTCGCTTCACATCACGCATCTCAAAAAGTGTGATATTAGGTACACTATTGATTTGTTACGTAAGAATATTATACACAATCGACTGTAGAAAGGGAAAAATGATGTAACCCACACAGAACAAGTATTATAGAAGGCACAAAACACGCTAATTTCGGGTCATAGTCAAAACATTAAATAGACACAACCTTGAACATTATGAATGGAAAAACTAGTGTTTTGTTTATTCAAAATGATATCAATTCAATATTTTTTTTAAGAAACCGATAAAATTGATAAAATATAAATCATTTTTCCTGTTCGCAAATTTCACAGACCATCGCTTTTTTTTTCAAATATAAAAGACAAATTTTGAAACCAATTCGATATTTTTAAACGAAATTCTTCCAATAAAATAGGAATTATGTTGTATATCTTGTAATTATCAAAAAAAAAAATCTTGTGAAAAAAAATGATTGTTAGGTCCTTTGTTCTTTTCACGGTCGATACTATAACACAGGGCTTGACTTTTACATGTTTACTGAAACGGAATGCTTATCTGTGATATGTATGTATATTAATGTCCACTCCATAATAGCAATATTGCGAATGAATACTTGAAATATTTATATTTTACTAATAAAAATATATTATACAACAAAATAAAAA
>JAGVSQ010007848.1:0-10072 GCA_022683975.1 Rhyacophila evoluta
TCGATAAATAAATATATATATATATATATTAATGCAGTTTCCGTTATCATAGTTAAATATGGTACTTGCGTGAGCGTAAAATTTATAATATATAAATTCAAAAGTCATGATGTTGATAGTGTAAATATATTTACAATACTTTATAACTTTCGTTATATACTTTCAAATAATGAATACAGTAAAAAATATATATTTGATCTATCAAACATTTTTAAAACAGAGATGAATCTAATATTTAAGGATACCTTGCGATGTTTATTTGTAAGAACATTTAAATTTTACAGTATATGTGTATGCCTGTTTTTTATAAAAATTCCCGCCAAATGGTAAACATTAGTGCCGTGAAACTTTTACTTTATATTTTGACTACCATTTCTAGGTCAACTGTTTTCCTTTTACCAATTATTAACAAGAAACAATTCTACCAATATTGAAATAAATATGTGATGACGGGATGAATAAGAAATGAGTTTGAATCTATCCCATGCAAAACCAAATAAAGCTAGTCTATTGTAAAATACGAAATGACTACTTCATAACATAAAGTTAGAATTTTTCATACTTTAAAGAAAGTATTGTTGGAAACGCACCTTTATTTTAAATAGTCATTATTAAATATGATTTTTTAAAGTCATGGTGCAAAACATCGATGTATTATATTTTCACGAAGTTTATTTTTTAATTTCAACTGACAAGACAAAAGCTTTACTACAGGGGTATTTTAAAAAGCAGAGAAGAAGAAACGACCAAGTGTGTGGTGCAGGGGTTTCTTTCGGCCTTCAGCTGATGATAAAGACTGTAGGCCGGCGGAAACTACTTGCATCATCACTTCTTAATCTACTTGGACCATCGCATAATCGTGCATTAGTTTAAAAACTTTTTTTACTGAATGTGTTTTGTAATATTGTAGTTATCTTGTTTATTTAATTTCAAGTGATACATGTGTATTTTTTTATTCTTTTCTTTATCTATTTTAAACTCTTCATTTCAAAAACCCATTGATTCATTTTAATTTATGTATATATTCAACATACTTAAAATTAATCACGCATGAGCTCGTATTTATAATATGATAAAAATACAAGATTTTTTAAAGAAATCATATAAAACAATTATTAACTGAGCACAAGCTGAACACGAAAAATGTAATTATAAAAAAAGTGAAGATTAATATGAAAAAAAAGAAAGACAGCCTATTAAGAGAAGATTATTTTTATAAAATATTAAAGATCACATTCTACAAATTTATAAAATACCATCCATCTAACTTACTCTCAATCAAGTAGACAACATCGACTCGAAAAAATTTAACAATAAAGTAAAAAGGCATCGAAAATGTAAAACTGTATTGGGCAGTCATAAGACATCGTGCCAATAATTAAATGACTATCGTTATTTTTAAATATTAAACGGTCAATTTAAAACTCTTATTTATAAAACAATATTTCATTCGCACATTCACGCGATATTTTAAATGTGGTACCATATAGATAACGCGCTTTTGATGTCCCGATATCATTCCGATATTGAAGCAATAAAATGGCCATCATCGAATCAAAATCACGCAACGTAGATGCTGTGTAAGAAACAACACCAGAAAAACCTATTTTGAACGTATATGTCATAGAAAATTTGACAGTGTATGTGACTTGTTAACGAGAGAAAAAATTGTAAATTTAAAATTTTACTATATTCGGAAAGAGACAAAGATCAATCTTAGTTTATTGCTTTCTAGATTAACTAATTTATGATTAAATAAACAACCATTACACTCATGGACCCATCTAAAAAGAAAATTTTTCACATAATATAGTATGTAAAAATAAAAATAAAATAATCTGTCAAGACGTCTTTACATTGCAAAGATCCATATACTTCACTTTCCAATTGGATCTTTTCACACTATGTAGATGCATATGCTTCACTCGAAGAGTGAAAATGGTATAACAAATAAAAAATTTATTATACAAATGTATATGTTTTCAATTTTACTTCAATTTTAGATCGACACCATTGTAGGTAATACCCATTGTTGTTATTATTGTATATTGCACTAATAATAGTTTCCCACAAATATGAAATGAAAATGATTGAATAACTAATCAAACGCATACAATTAAATTGCTTCAATTTTTTAAATGTTTTTTTAATACCGATAAATCATATGGGCGAAAAAACATTAACAATGCTTTTTTTATGTATACAAAAATTATATTTGAATTATATCAATGGTATATATAATTCGATGTATTGCCAAAATACTGACGTGTCTTTATTGCTATTTAATGCTTTTATATGCTCATACTGTCCGTCAAGTTACATTATATTTTCAAATGATTTGAAAAGGTTATTTGCCAAAAACACACAAAAGACGTTTAATATTCTACTGCAGAATAGATTCTAATATAAATTCACTGCGAATAACATGCACAATTGGTGCGAAGATCTGTTACAAAACAAAGGGAATCAAAATCGATGATGGCTTCCCTTGATACTCTTTCGTAGAGCTTCTACGACACAGCTCGCCGTAGACTATGTCGTAGCTCCTTATCAAATCTCACTGCGTACTCGCTAACAATTGAGGCGTGAATTCGAAAAGTTTTCTCCGAGACAGTGTTTTGTTCAAATACAACTGTGAATACTTGAATATATTATCAGGTAGTTTAAGCGAATTATTCTAGTAAGTTGTACGTTTTATATTGTAATACTAATTGTATACGCCTACAACTAATAATTTTCAAAGTCCACAGTAGTTCAATGAAAAGAACAAATATGTTTCCATGCCCTTAACTCCACTATGTATTCATTCAAAATTTTAAGTGACGCACGGAGGTAACTAATTTTCTCTAGACCGTTTTCTCTCGACTCTCTTACCAGTCAGCATAGTTTTATAAAATCTACTAATATGTTGAGATGTTAGATACTAATTACATACTTTCAGATTGTTCTTATAAACTATTGCAGTTGACAGACAAAAGCTTATAAAGTTGCTAAAGTTTAGTTTGATCGTTGTTCAACCAGATCAACAATAATTGTGACATGGTAATCAATCTTTTTAAATAAATGTTGCATCTCACGGTGAGCAAGAACGTTTTTTCCTTAGTATAATCGACTTTAATGTAATTGGAAATATAATTATACACGCTTTCTTACGTGTCATCCAAGGTGTTGGAATGTTTTGGGACACTTCAAAAAACACTTCACTTTCGTTACAGCTCGCATAATGGGTGTGAATATATTGTGAAAAGAGGAAAGCAGGTGCGTTATATAAATATAATGATTTTTACGTATAGAATTAAATATTACGTATTCCACTTGCAAATTATTTAAAATAATAATAATTCATTTCTGTTTTTCCTTCCGCTACACCAAAATTTGTTCCGTACAAACACGGCCCACAATTGATATTTGTGAACGAAATAAGCCGACAGATTTGAGCAATTACCAGACCAATTAATAATGTTTAGTATCTAATCACATATTAGGCACCAAGTGTGTAAAACTTGCTTATATCTCACCTCAAAAGAAGAGAAAGTGTGAATGTAAAATAATGAATACACGTTAAAACTCGAAATGGTGAAATTGAATTAGAGTACAATGAAGAAAAATAGCAAATAAAATAAAATTAATGGGGGATGAAATGCCAGTCATTCGTTCGCTGTTACGAGAGAAATTCGTTTTTAGTGTTGCAAACTTTTTAAAAGCCACAAAATCGTCCTCGGTGGACGCAAAATTTCATCGGGTTGTTAGATGGCAAAACAACTCTCACGAACAATAATTATATTTGTTAATTTTCGCCTCCGTGCAATCCTAAATATAATGTCAATATTTTGAAACTTTTTTCAATTTGTAATTAATCTAGTATAGATATACTGTTAATGTTTTACTTAATTGGATAATTAAGTAAAACATTTTACCAACGTTAAGATATCTGTATCATTTTTTTAGTTCGAGTGTAATAATAATTTAGCCATCATTGGTAGCTGTATTAATAAGGCCACTCATAAATAGTTTAGCTTCAAAGATCCTACAGCTACTTAAATCCAATATCTACGAAAATAATCTGTCGATACTATTGTGATGAAATATTATCAAAAAGCGTGGTTTCATACGGGGAACTATTTTTTCTTTTTCTCGGGGACCAATTAAGATTATTTAAGTAAATATTTAGTTTATTAATTTCGGCGCAATCGAGTGAATACATTTAGATAGAAAAGTTATGGGTAATTTGAATTAACTTACGGGAAATTTTTGCCGAATAAATAAAATCGCATTCAACACAAAAACTCGGGATACGTCTAATTAAAGCGAGTGTAATGAAGATGTAAATGGATAGTGGGTAAATTTAATAGGTTCACATAGTTTCATTTGAATATGAGTAAATTACGTTGATGATTAAGCAATGATATAATTTTGAATATATCTGTTATAGTATTGGAAAATAAACTGCCTATTGTTTATCAAACATTAGTTATAGCAAAATACTATTTACGCACGAAAAAAAAACAATTTGATTTATTAACGCTGTTTGAAAAAAAATACATTATGAATAAAAAGGTGATATTTTGTAAATGGGCACCTCCTGCTTCACTTCGCTCGACTTCCAACTCTTTTGACAGCACATTCAATCATTCTCAACAAACTTCAGGCGATAAATCGACGAATTCCCGAATTACATTATTCCAGCATTAAATATAATACTTGAAATATGTTATTGTAATATTCACATTATTTACAATCGCTCTTTTATTTCACTATAGCAGGAATAATGCATATTAATATTTTTAGTTTATATTTTATGTTATAAAAGAATACTGCATACATAAAAAAAATTTAATGTTTTTTGTAAATATTTCATATTAATCATATTTTGTATTCTATTTCTGTTTCAAAATGAAGGATATGGTTCTGAGTAATGTCAAGATGATTACGCCAGATATGCCATATTATAGTACGGATGTAAAAGGTTTTTCTCGACCATTGGCTGGTAGTTGTTCAATCTATTGAGCATCATATCCAGCCTATTTGTTTTTTTTTAATCTTGCAGATGTGGAACTCAAACGAGAAATTCTAGTTTCAAAACGCAGCTCTCTGCCAGAATATATGATGTTACATAAATAATATACTGAATGAATGACATGTTCATCAATAAGTATTTCAATTATCTATTTGCCAGAATCTTATACACGGCACGTGGCTAGTCAAAAAACAATTCACTCTATTTTATAAATACAACCACCTATCTTTGTTCATTTTTCAAAATCTTATTTGGCCGTTATGTAATATAACTTAAATATTGAACAATAAATAACATCAAATTATCGAAGTTATAAGATTAATTGTACATTTATACTAGTTTTACTTCAATCAGTTAAATACTATTTAAAGTTACTATTTTTAGTACAACGTCTATCGCTAATATTAATTTATAAATAAAGTTACTTTCGTAATTATTTTACAAAAAATATCAATTTTAATAATTATGCCAGATAATCATTAACGCCTGATATTAATATATATATGTATTCGCGGTTACCTTTGGTTTTCTCTCATAAGTCTAAGTCATATAATCAACAATTAACAATAAGATGATACGTAAATTGGGAATGTATTTAAATATTCTTAAAAGATCAGATTAAAAAATATTATAAAATAAAGAGATAATAAAGTTAGTTGATAAAATTTATATAAACACAATTTATAAATGTTTCTTCTATTTTTGATATATATTTTTTTATTGATTATTTCACGGGTATTTGAAATGAAATATAGAAACGATATTTAGAAATGCATGTAGAGGAATATCAGAAATTAATCATACGATAAGTAATATGCAAATAAATAATTGTTGATATAACCATGATGTTTTATAATGAGATATTTAATTTGACTATCGTGAGAAAAAAACCTCTTTTTTATAAATTTTAGATTCATATAAAGCGATTCATATATTACAAAATGAGCTGATATTTTTAATTTGTTGCCATTGTTGCGGCTGAACCAGAGTAGATATTTGTATTAACTGCCGTTAGTGAACGTTGAACTATGGAAAGATACACGATAGAACAACACATTGCTTAAAAAATCTTCCGGGGAAAAATTTCGGCAGCATAAGAATCAGTTTATTTTGTCCACTCTTTAAAATATATTTGGGCATTGCCTTGTCATTATAAACATATTATTAGTAAAAATAATTTCACAATAAAGTTTGTAGGTCTGAATGTCTACAAATAAAACAAGTTACAAGTTAACGTTACATAAAAACATTAGCCTTTGTTATCGTGTTCACTATTACAATACTGCCATGGCTATAAATAAAAATTGGAAACGCATTTTTTTTAAATTTTATTAAACCAAATTTTGAAATGGGACTAATTACAAACTGGAAACGTATTTCATATTTAAATTAAATTTATTAGATCAAATACTTTATATTTATTTTTTTTCTATCTATAAATATTCTCGGAACTCTTTTTCATGCTCGTGTACTATAAAAGCATATTTTTTCCCGCAACTAAATTTAGTCGTTAAAAAATATTTTTCTCTGCACGCAGAGGCAGAATTGTCGGTGCTCTTAGATCGCGAAGGAGTAAAAGCCTCAGGCTGACAAGCATCCAAAAAAAAAACGAAGCAAAAGCAATCGTTCTGTATTTTATCGGAATTTCATTTAAAATAAATTTTCTCTATGACGATCTCCAACTAGTTCTGATTAAAATAAATTCAAAGCAGTATGTATAATATTATATTCTCTACACATATTATTAAGAAATAATTTATCCATTTCCAAAACACTCTTCCTATCATTTTTTATAATCGTTTATGTAATCTAAGTTAATAAAAACGTTTTATATAATCTATGGTTTCCTAAAATTGACTGAAATTATAATTTTGTAGTGAATACATATTATTGTACTGGATTTTTATAAATCCAAAAAATACTCAACTGGATACTCAATAAATAGAGTAATTGTCTGAGAATCAATCTCGTGAAAAATAACCTGTCAATACATGTCTATAGATTGCTGAGTTTCATAATTATATTTTTCGTGGTGTGTAGATGATCCATATGCTCTACTTTCAGAGCGGATATAAAAAAATATACGTGAGCTATGTTTAATTTTACAGCCTTAAATGTATTCAACCCGCCCTTGTATCGTTGGTTATAACTTTATGTATAATACTACTACTAAAGACTGTCTAAAAAATGAAATTGCGTGATTGTGTTGGGACTATTAAGACAGGAAGCGTATAAATTAATTTTGAATTTAGAATCAATCTTCGTCAAGAATTCTCAGTTGATTGTATTAATTAAATTAATTATTTGATTTAGGTCGTACTATTTTTAATCAACTCAATAAACTGCGTACCGTCAGACAGTCAAGTATAGAAACGCTGCGAAATTAAAACTTAAAGCAATACCAAATCTTTAGCAGAAATTCGCAAGAATTAACACAGAGAGACTTGGGCATTTGGTTTAATAGAGAATCGTTTTCGACTTTTATTAGGGTTTTTTTTCTTATATATTTTGATACTTTTGCGACAATTTTTTATATATAATGAAATAGGTCAATACACGATTATTTCAAGATTATAATTTTGATATTTAGATATTTACTGTGGCGCAGTAACACTTAACAAAAATAAAGAGTGAATTAAAAATAAAAATTAAGGTCTGCCAAATAATTTAGAAAGATCCCATTCTCAAAAATAGACAACAGCATCCACGTAAACTTAATCTCACTCAGTTTGAAGATACTAATAACCGAAGCAATTCTGTTAAAAATCACCATCACCCTCTGTACTGGCATGACTACTAGAAAGTTACTTCTGCAATATGGAGTGAAAAATTGGCTGATTTTTTCGATTTCTCATGCTGTTATCAGGGACATACAGATCAATATTATCCAGAGTAACAGAATCCTCGATCAGACTAAGCATTAGTCGAAAAAATACGTCGGCCAAATACATATATTTAGAAAGCATACGTCTAAATACTATACGGGATTGAAGCTTTTACATAATTATTAAGTATTGTCGTGTTTTATAGATGTCATTAGATTATAAAAATTATAAAACATAATGAAAGTATAAATTACTAACGAAATTTATAAAAAAAAATCCTGGTTATTTATGACTAGCATAATCATTAGTGTTAGAAAGGGAATCCAGGGAATATAGTTGTGGCTTCGTCAAAGTGATATCCTAGTCTACAATGCTGCCGGACAATCGAGCATAAAAATATTGCGAAATGAAAACGTAATGTAATAATCCTAATTAATAAGCGTGACAATGTGAATACATTTTGTATCGATCGGTAAAACACAAGTCTACCTTTTGCGTTCCCTACCTAGATCGTGTCGCAGAGCTAATTTTAATCCAGTTAATGTCTCCGATACTCCCGCCGGGACCTCCAGAGGTCTCTAGCCTTTAATGCGAGACTCGTATGTTGGTTGTTGTTCAACTGTCGACGCTCTCTATACTGTAGCTTACCAGAATGCGCATGTGTTCTCAATTTTAGCATCGTGGCCAGAAAATTCCGAGAAGTTGTTTAAAAAAAAAATCTTTAAATATTTTTCAATGAGTCAACATTTTAAAATTAATCAAAACGTAAGCATTATTTATACACATTCATTAATCAATAATGACATTGTATTTATAAAGCACCGAATATGTTTTAATTTGAATACTAAACAGCCATGTATAAGAAGAAATGCTAAGAACAGTCTTTTTAGCCTTAACGTTTTATTCTTTTAATACCGCAATGAATAAAACATATAATATCGTTGCCTAGTTTTATTTTATACAATCTTGTACTATTGACACATTTTGCAGTAACGCATAATTTGTGCATGTTTTATAAACATATGTGTAAATGCAAAAATGTACCAATGATACAAGAGATTGCAAAAAACAAAACAATACTTTAAAAATTGACTCAAACCAAAAAATCAAGATACGTGTTCCTGCAATATTGGCAACGATATGCTCAAAAAATATAAAATTTAGCAACTTAGTGAATTTTAGATCATTCACACCTTGCACGAAGTTTGTGGCTTATGGAATCAGTTATTGACAGATCAACGTTTGTAAAATATGAATTATAATAATATCAACATCGTAAACTGATATTTTTCACTATCTACACAACCATTATACATATTGTATAAGCGGTTTTTTTATATCAAAGCTGTATAAATGTGTAACTTTCAACTACCGCGCTGGGATAGATGGAGGCAGCATCTTGATACAGGATATTTTATTTATTCCTGTGAAGTTTATTGTTTTACAAATTTGAAAAGCTGTCTGTAGTGGCTTGTGTCTCTGGTTAGGATTCGAATCTTAAATTGACCAATATTATATCTCACAAACAAAATGTATTTTACTCTCTATGTAAAATGAATGCGCTTATACAAAGCAGTAATAAGGTTGGCCGTATTATAGTACCCTTCGAATAGTGCCGCGTGTAAGTCTTATAAATAAAGCTAGGAAAAAGCTTTTCAATAATTGAGCCCATACTATCGCTTACAGGGAGCACACACTGTTAATGATGGGTATACTAAATAATTTTCAACGTTTGCCTGTTTTGTTATCTAATCTTATATTGTCACTGTTTCCAACAATACAATTTATGAATGGAGTTGTTTTTCAAAAGTAACAAACAAATACCATAATGATCAGATTGTTATCAAACGGTGCCCATACCGATGGAACCATATTAACAATATTAAATGATTTCTTTCAGAGCTAATGAATACACATATGATCGGAAATAGATTCTAATTTTTATTTAAACTTTGAAGTTCAAACATAAAACACAATTTAAAAAACGCATTTTAACAGTCTGCGCAGTATATTCATAATATTAAATCGACAAATCCAACTCAAATAAAATAAATTAACATTGTTTGATAAGTCTAGATCAAACAATCGAGCACCGCTCTTTGTTATTTATTATTAAGGTATTGTATTATTGAAAAAAGACAGTAGCAGCGAAAATATTAAAAATAACTTTCAAACTTATCAAGCAAAATTTAAAAATAACTAGACATTCAGAACATTTTATTCACATCTT
>JAGVSQ010007849.1:0-14929 GCA_022683975.1 Rhyacophila evoluta
TTTAATATAAAAAAAAAAAAATTCTTTGATCCGAGAAATTGGGAAAAAATAATATGAATACCGGCAGAATTCATTAAAATCTGTTGAACTAAATAGGAATGTAGGTAACTAAAATATTAATATACGCTGCAGATAAGTGCATTTCTTGTACCAAATTCAGTGGCTTACGTATTGAGAAAGGAATTGGTATTGAAAGAATGATTGAATTAAAGTTATAATTATATCCAAACTTATATTATTCTGATAAACGAATTAGTTTTGTGTTCCCTGTCATATTTTAAATTACGATTCTTGAAAACGTCACCATCCGCTCCGAAGAAGCTTTTACGAAGTATTGTTTGTGATGCGAATTTTACCTTGCTTGTTGCCTAGAAAGGTGTGGGTGGTTGTTTTGAATGAATTTGTGTTGTAAACGATTTGGAAGAGTATGATAGCAATACAAGATTTCAAATGTTGAACAAGCAAAGCAACACTTGATTTCAATTTAATATGTGCATACCTCAAGTATTTATTTAAAATATCACTGTCAATGAAATTATCTACAATAGATGTAACCAGACAGGTAGGCCTTATTTGAGAAACTTTGTTAATGAATGGTAGAAAGTTACCGCAAGAAGACACATGTTTATAATTTTGGTCTTGAAAAAATGTTCAACGTTTTGGATAATACTACAATATACCCATTCGTAATAGATGTGGTTAATGAAGTAAGGAAATTTTATGATTGAGAGTTTTTTATCATATAATCTACGGTGATCTTGTATGATGCGAGTTATTAATTCTAGATAGCTGCGATTTATATTGACAGTCCACACTCATTTTCCTTTAAACTACCATATTTCTTTACGCGCATATTTTTTTTTTCTTAATTTTAGACGATCGAGACGTAAAGAGATCTTGTCACAACGAACTGAGAGTTTAAATTGTCTCTCAGATTATCTATATCTTAGTAACTTAAATATAATATTTTGAAGTCAGCCAAATATTGCAAAACGTTTATTTATTACCTAATAATTGAATGATTTTAATATTCGTCAGAATTAATTTCGATAAAAACAACCTTCTCGTCGCCTCTGTGTTAATATACAAGTTAACTATACCTAAGTGAAATAATAAATGCTCGTAGTTGCGCCGGTATGCATACCTTACGATGATCAATAAATAATACCGGATAGCAATTTCGTTTGACCTACAACTCCAATATTACTTTCTACTTACTACACATTCACATTTTATCTCAGTGCGATGTATAAAAAGAAACTAAATGTGCCACACAACAGACGAGCTCGTAAACTTTGCGTTTATTTTCTAATTTTGCACCTTGAGTTCAGTTATACAATCAGTAAAAAGTTCTTGTCGAATAATTAAATCATATTAACTGACGATCGATGTAAGACGTGGTTAATGATTTATTGTCAGTCATTAGATGCTAAGAAAATTAATTATTTCTCGTTAGAAAAGCAATCCAAAATCGAATACGTATGACGTATTTATAATTTATAATTTATGTTGTACGTTGTACTTCCCCCCTTCTACCGTCGCCTGTATTTAGTCGAGAGTATTATATATACTGCGTTATAACAAGAACTACACAAAGAGTCAGCAAGAGCACCTTCTCGACTTGATATGCACTATAGCCTGCATGATTCTTTCGAATCATAAGTCGATTTTTTTAACTTAGAAAATTATTACTAACGCATTAACACATTTGGGAGTACTCCCAGAAGATGTGATTGTTATCCTGAAATTCGCCAAATAAATATGTAGGTGATTCTATTACATAAAACCAAGCGTGATGACAAACTATTATGATCGGTTAAAATTTGAAAATTCTAACGGTTCAGGGACAATCATGACATCTCCAAGTACCACTTCAAATTATTAAAGTACACGTTTCTCCTAAAAAAACATTTTGGAGCTTCTCCCACGCATATCGCAAGTCATATTCGAAGTTAACTGTTAAGTACGATATACTATGACCTACTGTACATTTTAAGTCTAACTAAGTAAGTCACATTTATTCATACAATAATAACTCATATACAAAACGTACACAGACATACAGTGGTTTACATCCATTTTTTTTTTAAGATGTGTCCCTATTTGACGGTTACTAAATAAAATATGTTTTACATGAATTCGGCCATGTCATTTTCAGGTTGTCTTACTTGTTAAAGACGGTCTATGATATCGGGATCAGCCATGCTATCTCTAAATACAATATTTCCTCAATGTCTAGATCGAAAATAGCATTTTTCTTAAGATGTTTTCGCTGAGGCTGTAGTTTTTTGTAGATTTTTAGACATAGCTTTTCTCGTTTTTTAACTTTACCCTCCAATTTAACATGATGCTGTTTTTAAACAGATATGTAATACGAACGAAAGCAAACCATTTCTTAGTTTCAATGTGCGAGCTTTTTTACAATCTTCTTGTTTTCTAAGTTTTCAGGATATTAAATATATACTTATTATTACAACCTTTACTTTCCTTAATATGAGTATTAAAAAAAATCAAACCGACTTTTTAGAATACTCACGAATCAACAAACATCTAATACAACAGAGTAATACTGCAATTGTTTAAGAATGAAGAAACTTTCTAGTTGAGAAATAATTCATTTAAATATTCTAAATAAATATTCTTTGGAGGTATTCCAAAGTATGTATAATCAAAATTTTGTTTCATTTTTATTTATAATTGCAGAGAAAGTCAATATCAAAACATAGCGCTACTACAATGAAACTACGAATTAAAGTCATGGCCAAGGATAGTTGAATAAAGAAAAAATGCAATTTTTACTGTGATAACTGTTGATTTAATGATAGGTGTTTGTATTTTTTAGGCGAATTAGTTATACATACCTACGTTAACATTCATTAATTCATATTTTACATACAGATACTTTTCATTTATTTGTTGATAAATATTACTTGTAAATTGTAATTTAAATTTTTCTTTTGCCAATATATGTTACGTTTGATAAACGTTCAGAGAATAAAAAAGTAACTACAAGGTACTGCGGTCGATCTTAACAAACCAGCCACCAAAAACATGAGATGTTATAAAATTTAAATTGAGATGATTTTTTTATACATTAAATTCAGCATTTTGACGCAATATTTATCTATAATTTTTGTGTTTGATTCTTCATCACCATCCATAAAATCTTGTTTTTCTCTCTCTTAGTGTTGTCTATGTTTTGGCGTGACATACCATAATAATTAAGCTCTCTATCTATGCGGTTATCAAATATAATTATATAAAACTTATTTTCATTGATATATGCAGAAATCTTTGACACATTTTTTTACTAATTTTGATTGCTATGCATTTACTCTAAATCAAGTATAGTGTTGGATATACGATATGTTCAACTATGTTCAAGTATGTTCAACTAAAACGCTCTGAGTTTAATCAAAATATAGTGTAGTGTTCAAATAATATTGTGTATTAATAGTATATAGATATATCACGGGTTCCAATAGGTTGGACAATTATCTGACAACACTCCATGTAAAAAAATCTTCACATTTTGGATTTATCATCTCCGCTCATATGCATCCGCAAGCATATGGATCTATATGGTGTGTAGATACCGGCTCCGTAAGTGGAATATATGGATCTCCGCAATGTGAAGACATATCGCGATAGTTTGTTTTTTAACAGGAATCGTAATAATATAGCATTAATATGTCCATGCATAACGAGTAGTAAATTTAATCGTAGTGCCCTTAATTTAAAAAAAAATCCTTTACATAACAATATTGTATTTTTTAAGAAATTCAAATGTACAAAAATAAGCACCAATCTCATGAAAAGATAATCCATTGTGATGATTAAGATTTTTTTATGATGCTGACGCAATGAATATATAAGCGTGGTAAATATTTTTAAAACGGGGTTCCGATACACCTTTCTAGAAATAATGTTACACATATAATAGATACCTTGCAGAGACCGACGATAGAGATGAATCAGGAGTGCTTACGCAATAAATTGTGAATAAGTACCTGACCACATTTTTCTTGAACTATTCAAGATCACCACCTCTTGTCCGCGGGCCGCGACATCGAGAGGCCAGACAACTTCAGACAGAGACAACGACTTACTTTCACTTGCACTTGATCGGCTTGTGTATTCTCAAAACAATTATTATTATTTTTATATTACTACAACCAAACTGTATGCAAAAGATTCTCTGTTTCAAATTAAGCATAATAATTGTCATTCGATCATTTTTTGAAAATTTTTACATATATTTTTATATGTCAATTTATTAGTTTGTGATTGTTTATTTTTATGGCGTGTAGATGTATTTGGATAACTAATAAGAATCTCATTTAGTTCGTTTCAGGTCTAGTCCAAACTTTTAAGCATTCGATTAAAAACTCTGTATGAATTCGCACATATTGAATGCATGTCTATGTAGAATGCTTATTTACGTTAAAATTAGGACAGATTGTCGGTGCACACATTAATTAATTGAATAAAATTGACTGCCCTTTTAAAACTACGCATATTTACGTAGATTCATCTAATTTATTCATTATGCTATATTCACGCCAAAATTGAATTAATAGAAGACACTATACACAACACTTACTTCGCATTATTCCTTTAATGTTCTTAATACGGCATTTATGTTAATTTCAATTAAAAGTCAATCCGTATATATATGATTATACGTAATTGAAAAACCAATGCTAAAATAAAACAAACCTATTGAATTATTCAAAGATTCTATTTTTTTCATTCGATAACACTTTAAAAGCTCTGTCATGGCCGCCTTCAATTTAATTAAAAATAATGCAAATCTATAATAATAAGACATGGCTCTTTACTGTTTTTATACAATATATTTAATAATATAATATATTTACTTACAAACAAATCGAATTGTTAGGTATTCTTTAATATTTTATGGACATTCATATAGATATGAATATTTGACCTGTTGCGGATGGTACGTTTACAAGTTACATTATGTTATTATATATTGGGATGACAACTGATTAACTCCATAAGATAGACTCCAAATATATAAAAAACTGAATTATTTAAAAAGATGATCATGAAAAATATGAAAAATAGGGATGAAAACTGAAGTGATTATACATTATAACGCAAAGTCGGTGTTTGATGAATTTTACAGCAGACTTACTTGAGGAAGTGTGGACAAATTGCATATAAGCTGCTACATTTCACATTATTTGTATTTTTTATGATGACCAAAATATACACTTTAAATAAAATTGCCGTGCACGAACACAGCTCTTAACGAAATTAAAATAATAGCAGAAATAAATAAATAAAAAGTATGAGTATCTTTTCTTGGTGTGTATAAATTAGCGACCTTAACATTCTCTAGAATTTTGGATATTGTAGAAATTTAATTGAAACTTAAGTCTTATTAATGAATATATTTGGATATTGTAGATGAAAATAATACTCAACAACTTTTCACGTCAATTGTAGCATACATGACACTTGATTAATTTCTTTTATAAATTCAAACGTTTCTAATAATAATGTAGATGAATCGTAGTGGTTATCTATTATTATGACATCTCACAATTTTTTAAACTAGTTTCGTGAAAGTGCCTCTTATAGTAAAACTAGATTTTGCTTAAGCAATTATTATAAGTTTTATTTTGAATTTAAACTTTTTCTTTAATATATGTTATTTAATGATTAAACTAATCTTGACCATATGGGTCTCTATAACATCTTCAAAATCTTGGCATTTATTTTTTTCGTGAAGTTCGATTTGCTGATGGCTTGACCCATCGTGTCCAGGATTTTAAACTTTAAATTTAGCCATAGATCTTGAATCTTCCGGAGCCAAATGATCTACGAACAAGCGCGCTATTTAGTATATATTAAATTATTTAGGTAAAAAAATTTTATATGTTTTCTTTTTTGATTAATTCTTATATCCGAATAAACAATTCAAACGTATAAAATTTATCATTAAACGGGCGTGCTCAATTTGACTTAATAAAGTAATTACTTCTCATTACAAGTAATAACAATAAGCGACACTTTTTTCTGTTTTACTTAAAATATTTTTTTATATAATAAATGAGAATTTCAATTAAAGTACTAATGCGATTGAATAAAAATTTATATGTCAAATACACTTAATGACTATTAACAAATCTGTATATACATATCAATTTTTAATAAAAATAACTGACAAAAACTTTATCAGCTTTTTCACGTTAAGTCATAATATCCTCATTGGATACTTTTTCTCCAGTATTAATTGTTTTGTATCGCTCTAAAAAAATCAGGAATTTTTAATCCTTCTAAATCTATGTCTGCATCTTGATCGTAAAAAATTTCTTCCAACCATTGGACAACCGATGTTTTTACTTTCACTTCCTTGCGAATATTTTTCCGTTGTGTCCGAAGTTCGTTTTTTTAAGATTCGTTATATAGAGGTTTTCCTCTAGTGGATTTTTATTGAAGATTAATAGTTAATGAATTTCACTATAAAATAATAACATTGAAACATTGCTATTACTTTATAGCGTGTAAAAACATGATACCGTTTTGTGTCTAAAAAACAGTAACAATTTATAATTTTATTTGTTTAATCACTTTTCTGTGTCATTTAATAATACTTTGGTTGAGGAAAATGACTTGCATATTCTCACAAAATCTACAAAATTTTGTTTGGATTTTATATGAAGCGTACATTGTTTTGCAGTTTTAGTGATAATATATTATATTTAATCATTTGATGTTACCGTGTCTACCTAATTTCCCATTGCGTAACGAACGTAATATAACCTATCTATTACGATGACAAAAATAAATTCTTTACGCCGGTTTTTTGTAAATATTATTACACATAACTAAGCGTACACAGCAATATAACATGAAATAATAAATTCAAAAACACACTTAGCATAAAAAAAAAAATCAGAAAAATTAGTTTCCTTTCATTATGATAACCAGTCAACAAGACCGGATTAATTAACGCATACAAAATCTGAGTAAATGTGTTTATACTTTATCTATTTTAGCAGGTAAACAAAATAAAGGGATAATTAAAATATCATTCAACGGTATAAAGCTTTTGAAAATATGTTTTAACAGGTGTATTATTTCATCCATTCCGCTTACACACACTTTGCACTATGCTTCAGAAACAACTTATGGTGTCTTAATTGTTTGCCATATGGGAATGATTTCTAATCAAAAATCTAAGCCTTCTAGCATAATACTATATCGTGCTATATTATATGAAAAAGAATTTGTATAACAACCCGAAACTCTTTTAATATATACATATAAGTGCCAAATTAGGATCCTTGGCAATAGGTTTTCCAAATATCAACCTCTATTTTAAGTTAATATTAATTAATTAGTTTTATATTATGGGTAATATTTTTTTCACATATTAAAAAAGAAAGTGCTGATTATTATCTACATCTACAATTAGAAAATTAATAATTTCAAAAATCCTTAAAATGAATTTGAATCATTATCTATAGTTTAAAAGGGATCTAAACTGGCTCCAGGAAATATCTTTCTCTACATATGTCTAATGTTTTCATGGCTTTCCTATACTTATTATATGATACTAATTTCATCTAATCCTTTTGAGTATCCCTAATAAAGATAATACGTTGATACACATTTCCAGGAGATCTTTTCGAGATTTTTAATAATTCGATTTAAAATAAATTTGTTATTGCTTAATTAAAACTTAATGATGATACTTTCATTTTTTCAAAACCTTGAATTTGGTATTTGTACTTATCTAAAATGACTTTTTTTTTATTAATGATACATTTATACTTGTAAGAATTCTTTTTATTATAGTTATGCTATAAATTATCTATTAAAAGTATGAAATTTCAATAATTTATAATTCGATAAATGTCTTTGGCATTTTCTTTCATGATTTTTTTATGGATGATAATCCCCAATGTAAAATTAGTGTTATTAATAATTAGTCTTCGACAGAGACAGTGTTAAAAAAATTTTGGTACTTTAGGTGTTTGCTAGAAACTATAATTATTTTTATTTTTTGTCTTACCTAGTTATTTCATAATAACAAATATTCGGTTAGTTAATTTATTCATAATAATACTAACCATATTATTGTATAGGCTCAAAATATTATTCAAATTTTCAATAACACTAACGACAATAATTTAAGGCAAGCATTAGGAACCTCCGCGTCATGTGATTATTTAAAAAAAAAGCTTAAAACAAACCCATTTTTTTATTTTCTACAACCGCTTCAACAAAATGAATCAGATAATTTTAACTTCACGCTGATTTTTCGAATACTTAACATACCTGTATAGTAAAAAATGCATTTTGTACAAAAGTCTTTAGTTATTCCAGAAAGAAATTTAGTTTTCGGTGGGTTTTATATATTTTGGACAGGTGGTTACTGTATAATTGTTCATCACAAAGATTAGAGTACAACGGTCACTATGGTACCGGGTTCAAGTTTACAAAAACTGACACGAGACAACATTCGTTTATAAAAATAGCGAAAATTGTGTGAAATAACTGGTATTTTAAAATATTTATAATCCTTATTTAAAACATTCATGAGATATGTCAACATTTATCTTGTTTAGAGTACATTGACCGGTGACCTATGTGATGTATTTAATTTCCTGTAAATACTTACACTACACAAACAAAAAAAATGGGACAAATTTTCTTCAATACTTTCCTTAATAGGAATAATACGCGTACATTGCCAATGGTCGTACAAGAGGAAATGTTATTTTAATCTGTAAGGTGTGTAATCAGGACTTTAACATGATTTTAGAAAAAAAAAACAATACATTTGCTTAATATTATAATTTGAATAAATATTGTACATAAAATTTAGTTTTACTGATAACTACAGTAAGATCGCTATAATAAATGTATAAACGAATATTTCCATGATTTTTTTAGTGAAGTAAAAACACAGACTAGTCCATATAACACGTTTTAGTTATATTTTGAAGTATGGAAATAGGATAACCGATTGGCTGAAAATAAGTCGACATGAAAAATACTGCGTGTAGACAAGACTTGTGACCTTTGTAAAAATATATCGTTTTCTTGTTGATCAACAATACCTGCCGTCCACTTGAACGGACCAAACCGCGCATATTTGAGGTTGGACTATCGTAGTTCGAAAATAATACGAACGTCTTGAATCATTTGAAGATAACTGACCTTATGCTGTTTCAAAAATTTGAAAACCGCAGTAATCAAAGATGGAAACCACCATATTTACGACAAAACCACATTATGCACAGATATGTCACGATTTAATTAAAGGATCTTATCCCTTCCTGTTCCTACGAAATATTTGAAACTTTTATTTTAATTGATGTTTGCTTCTTATTTAATATCAGAAAAATATATGGTATGAAAGAGTTAAAAAGAATTTAGCCCATGTGTCCAAGAGGAAAGCGCCTCTCCATTTCTGGAATGGATATCCGGTATATAACGGTAGATATCCATATATTATATTTCATTTAGGAAACAATTATGGTAAAAAAGAAGATTATCATAGATTATTATATATCATAGTAATTTTATAGGTGGATTTTTTTCTTCATCACTGTTTCGCGGCAAATGATTAGTACAACAAAACAGGAACAAACATTTTAAATATAAATTTTACAATATTATTATTACAATAATTATAGAATTAATGGTTATTGAAAGAAGCTTATTAACCTGTATCATTATTAATTAAAATCAATGCGAGATTGGTGTATTGGATGAATTTCTATACAGCTAAATTAATGAACAAGAAATTTGAATATATCCTACTTTTCATGGTAGTGTTATGAAAAGGCCGCCCATACTATTTTTTCAAAATTTGGGTTTTCCGTACGTTTGATAACAGGTTTTAATGCGTCTTAGCCTGTAGATCCATAAATTATCTTTATTTGATTGCACATTTAAAAAAAGTCGACACGCCTGTACATAACATCGTGTTTTTGAATCCCAGCGCTTAAAAACTTACATACAGTGAGCAACAAAAGTATTCGTACGGTTATATACTTTATATACTTATATACAAGAATTTTATATACTTTAATAAGAATTGCATGACTTGATAGAAAATTTGGTATACAAAACATTATGAAAATCACCATCGCAATGTTTAGTAACTGGTTAAATTGTAAGAGATAAATTACCAGCTGAAATCTAAAATGAAGTTGATACTAATTGTGAGAACCCTTGCCTTTACTATGTAGATTTGATGCTCGAGCTATCTGATAGTTCACAGACATTGCTGATCGTTCTTTGTGGAATGATCTACCGCATAAAAAGGTATGTTTCAATATTTTCAATTCAGAAACTAAGCTTTGTGGCGTAATAAATATAGTTTTAATTTAAAATCTTTCAAATAATATAGATACAACATAGGCATAGTTAATATATTTTTTCATAATTGTAAATTTTTGGTTTTGAAGTTCTTATAATTTTTCAGCATACATCTAAAAGTAAACTGGCACAAAACTACATTTACTGTGGTCAATCCAAAGATTGCTTTAAATTTCCGATACATATATATTTTCAATTACTCAATCGAATTACTTTTGTGCCTCACTGTATATTTATTACAAATGAATGTATTTACATATAAGATAAGTAATAGGAATGTTTTATATATTTTCAACTTTTATAAACACGAAAAAACATATATAAGATATATAGATGGTATGGTTACTGTAAAATCATGTAAATACAGTTAATTATAATGATTTAATATATATATAAAACTAATTACCCATAATATAATAATTGAGTGAAAATGGGACATTTTCTACAAATTAATAACAATATTGCAATAAATGTTTTTTAATGATCAATTCAATGTCACACCATATAAATTAATCTTCCACATTCATTAAGTTGAATATAATTTTTGCAATTAAATTAATGATTGTCATAAATATGTGTGATTATATTAATAATATACCAATGTGACGTACCTACACAGTGTTTGATTCGTGGATTCGTAAATTTAGTCGTGTGTAGAATAAAAAGTATCAATTTCACGAATGTAAGCATCGTTTATAAATATTATGTTCCGTACAAACGCATTAGTCATGCGTTTGGATTCGTATAATATATAAGTATGTTGTTTGTACTAGATTGTACACACCGTAAAGAATAAAATGTAGAGCGTCTTATTGTATTAGTTATAATGGAGGTACACAGTATGAAAACGACCCATCTTCAAATGCGATTTGTCAAAAATTCATCATCGTTGACACAAGTTCTCTGGGAAATGTTTTCCTTTACCCCTGTTTGTTACAGGCCTCGTGCTAATCTTTGTGCTAACTTCACGTTATGTTATTCCAGTTACTTTAGTACATTTTCTTGTTGCTGATCGCATGACTGATTATTATATGTTTCTTGAAATATAACTTGTCTATATACATGATATACTAGAAAAAATCAATCTGTATATACATGTTATGGTAACACTATTTATTATTATTATGTACTATATTGATAATATAACTTTAAACATTCTTTCCAGTATTTTTTTTCAAAAATCTAAGACTTTTTCTCACAATTCTTTTGATAATTGTAAATATACGCATAACGGATTAATTGGCATAAAAGTTGGATTGGTATTATGTCAATTACTGCTGTCTGGCGTAATTTATCTCTACCTCAATTTACTTATTAGACTACAGATAATCTCGGAAAAAATATCACTTATAGCATAATAAACGATCGATTTCATTGGATATAATTATTCGTTAGATTCTCACGAATCTCATTTGCCACATTAACTGCATAACGTTATTAATGTTGTACTTTTAGCTTATTGTAGACACCAGAAAATATTTGTTCTTGGTCACTTCAATCGTGAATTGTGTGGAGCATATATTAATATGTAATAGTTATTTCTCAGCTAAGATCTAAACGGTGTGTGTGATCATGAACTTGTGGTTTAATAGTTTCCTTGAGTGAGAAAAACAATTAAAGAAGTCGATTGGAACTGCGTCACCTAGATAATAAGTATTTATTATATATCTCCCCTTCATGATTTATTTTCATTGACGCACTTGTGATTCTATTATGTAGATCAAGAAGTTTAAACAAAAAACAGTTATTTGACACGGATTTTTAAGTATGAATAGACTTAATTAGAATCTGTATTTTAGTTAAATATTTTAATAAAGTAGGGACCCACTTACATATTTGATTTTTAATGTATCTCCATGTTTTAATTCATCTATTATTATAATTGACAATGTATAAAATTACTACGTATCGAATGACTTGCAATATTTTATACACCATTGATAGATAATTCATTGTACTTAATTGATGTCTTGAAAACATTGTATTTTACTACGTGTGCAAATTCGTGCGCAAATTCTCGAAGATATTAATTAATGTGTGGCTGCAGGATTTGTTAAAGGCGACGTAAAGAAAAATTGTTTTGCCTGACTTGCATAAAACGTGTGTTTCGTGTATTCTTATACATTTAATACAGGACACCTGAATAACTTTAGAACATCCGAATACTGAATATAAATAAGTTTTTGAATCTTACAGTTTTTTTTCGAAACGAGGTCGTTTTTTGACTCCATGGAGAAATGTTAAAATGAAAAAGAACCCGACTAGTCTTTGATATACCAAAAGCAGCGATGCCAAAGCTGGCTATAATATAATACATACGTACTACAGATAGCTCGGGCTTCAACACAGCCTGCTTTTTCTTGTTACTTGCGAGATCCATGTGTTCGGAAAAGTCATTTACTTGTCGTACAATGTATACAGTAGAACAAAATGAAAGAGCTATAACTTGAGAGTAATAAGGGAACACACATAATAAGAACTCCTGGAGATGGTTTTATGTTTCACATAGGGATCGAATTTAATTGAAGATAAGAAAAAGTTGCTGTGTTATATGATATAACATACTACATAACAACTACAAAGTGATGGATAAGAGCTATTACAGTTTAAAAATAATATCCATTTTTATACAATTATTTACTCGTGGATATAACTATCATAATTCATAGTTATTAATATATTATACTAGCTCATAAGTGCAAGTGTTTTAGTATCGGTGATTACTGCGTTGAGTCTTATTTGCATTGTTTCTTTAAAATATGAATGACTGGATGATCAATAAGGTTGAGTACTTAACTGACAACCAATCACCTGGAAAAATTACAATATACTTCTTCACTATGTGCTCCATATACTATGTGTTCATGACATATATAAAACCATTTGTATGTCTATATCGCTTTGGTGGCCAATAGACAAATAATCGCTTAGCACAGGTGGACGCTAATTAATTCCAACACCTATGTACATAAAAAATGACATTGTATATTTAAATAATTAATAAAGTGGAAGCTCAATATATTGAAGGATTCACTGAAAATCAATCACCGTGAAAACCATCATGGAAAATCTTAGAAGATAAATTCTGAAGAATCATAATAAATATGTACCTCAGTCCTCACGGCTGACATAGTGTCATAAATAGTATTGTATACATTTTATATATTTGTATATAGAATATTAAATGTTTTGTATGTGAATAAATTAATTGTTATCACTACAGTTTAATGGGCGCTAGAGTCATAATCATTAATTTCTTGTAAATTGACGAGTCCACATTATGCTCCTGACAGAACTGGTTAAATGCAGTAAATCTCAGCGCACGGTTCACTGCTACGAGCTGTTATCAATAATTTATTTGTCTAAATATTACGTTACTGAATTAATTTATAACATGGTCGACATTTTATTCTGATAGCGACATCGTAACAAGTGCAATGAATGATACTTTCGTTTTCAATGGTGGCACAATGTTGATAATAAAAGTGAAAAAATAGGTCATGTATAAAATGTTATATTTTAAAGAAAATTTATGTCATTAACTATGTGTCAACATCTATTTCAAACTCTTAATTTATATTTAATATTTTACAATAACAATGATTGTTATTGGTTTCTTGAATATCCTAGAGAATAACGAGAGGATAACGTCAAGAATCAAATTAAGTTATGGAACTTGAAAAACTTAGATTACTAGCCTGGCCTGGCTACATATTCAGCGCCATGGAGCAGGTAAAATTTCGCATTTTTTTACTAAGTTCTCACACTGACTTCAATATTTTAATTCCTTCTACAAATTAAGGTTTCTCGTTTTTTTTCCTTTTTTGGCTATCACGCTTACAAAGAATTTTACATGTGCCTCCCATGATTCGTGCACCTGGAGCAACAGGCATGCACGTTCATGAAAGTTTTTTGTTGATCCTGAACAATTTACACGAGTGAAGTTAGCTAGTTTGCAGATTGAGACATCGATACGTTAGCAACTTTTATCGAATCACGATAAAGGTTGAACCCAATCTTTTGCCTTTCGAATTGATTTATGATCCAGCGAGTCCCAAACTCTCTTCGGCCGTGTAACCATCTTCCACGTCAACAAAATTCCATTTCTATCTACCCTTTCTACTGTGAGTAGTTTTAAAAGTTTTTTCTAAAATTTCCACTCGGGTTGAAAAATATACAAAAGAAGAAAAATAATTGTTAATCCTCTGAGAAACACTTAATGACAACGAACCTAAGTCAATGCACTATTACTCTAGTTGTAGTTAATTATGATTGTATTCGAAAGATGAGACACAATTTCATCGTATAACTTTTTGAAGTATGACATTATGTAGTAAGTTACATAACTGACTAGACACATTTGAAAGTTTGTTCACCTATATCGTTATCGATAAATTATTATTATTATTTTCAGAAGGCGAAGTAGCCAGGAAAGAGTCCATTATTCTTATATGTCATATATATACACATGTATTTACTTTTATGTCAAAGTACAGAACATATTACTATTTTCGACTGATGGTACTTGATGGAAATTGATTTTAAATTCTAAATTATTTAA
>JAGVSQ010007850.1:0-14928 GCA_022683975.1 Rhyacophila evoluta
TAAAATCAATTTCCATCAAGCACCATCAGTCGAAAATATTAATTATTTAAAAGTATTTTGCACCAACATCGAAAGCTCACAGCTCTGTACAAGTTTTAGGCTTTTACAACAAAGCGTTTTTTATTCTACGGAGTCAGTGGTGGATTTAGCACTCGAGAGGCCACAGCGCAATTTAATAATGGCCCCTATGCCCTAAGCGCTATAGTTTTTAATTTTTTTCACGTCTCATTTGTCTTGAATATTTATACTTTTGTCCACAATTTTATGATTTTTCGCGCTATCTCAAATATTCAAATTTCCTCCAAAATCTCATAGTTTTCCCCTTTTTTAGGTCTCACGCTATATTAACAATTTCTACTTTAGTAGTAAGTAGTGAGGCAATTTGTAGGCCCCAGTCTCCATACAGATAAAAAAAAAATACACTGTATGAAGTTGATCCACCTTCTCATCGGTCAGTTTCTAGTTTGTATCCACTTAGGCACCCATTTAATCGTAATCTGTAAGGTATTGTCAAACATTTGCTTCAAGCAAAAATCTTCCGATAACTTTTTTCATTAATTATATTATTTAATCCATGGTTCATATTTTGATGTGCTCCCCATTTTCGATTTTCAATGCTCAAATGCACCATGTGTTTTTTTAAATTACGTTTTCTGGATTGTTTAAGGGCTGTAGAGTGCAGCCACTGTCATTTTCTTACCATTTATATAAATATGTATATATCTACACCAACCGGGAATAAATCGGTAAGTCTATGAATTATTTAAATTAAATTTAATATAATATAGTAGATATCGTTTGATAGCAAGCTTAAAATAAACATTTCCATACTTTTAAAAAGTATTTCCTGGCTTTTAAAGAGCTTTCTGAAATTTTAAACATCATTATGTTTAATTATTTAAACAAAATAGGTCAGATAGTTCTAAACTAAAAAACTAAGCCGTTGTTCTTTTAGCACATTTATTTACTCAATATGGATCTCAATATTGTGTAGTGTCTTCTCCAGAAATGGAGTATATAGATATTCAAAGTGGAAAGACTTACTTTGATAGTTTTTTTCATAAGAATTGGTTGTCAACAACTTTAGATTATAAAAATCTTAAATCTGTAGAATTTGAAACTGTAACCTCCAACTCCAAATGCTAAAATTTACCTGTAATAAACAGGATTAGTATATTTTTATACCATGTTCGCTTCCAAAACGGAGCATATAGATCTCTGCAATTCGAAGACGTCTTGACAGATTATTTTTCACGAGAATTATTTGTCATACAATTACTTAATCCGATGTGCACCCAGCCCTGCATTTTTGGATTTAAAAAAATCCGAAAGATGGTGAATCAAACCCGCATTTCCCAGATTGCTATGCGAGCACGCTACTGAGGAGACGTAAAAATTAACAATGCTTCAAAACGTTTTATTCAAAAGTGACCTTTCATGGTTTTATTCCTTATTTCCGGTTTGTACAGATAGAATGTCATAAGCTGAGTGGGTAATTATTGTTATAAAATAAAGATCTATATTACACGTGGGTTATAAATCACAGAAAAAAAGAAATCGAGATGGATATGTCTTGTCGGTCCTTAAGCAGATACCAGAAGATAATTAGGAAATCTCATTTTCTCTTCTTGATTGTGTTTAAAGCCTCTATCTGTCACATAGGCTATTGTATGCAAATTTGTCGAAGGAGGCCGAGCTCCGAACTCGAATATTACAAGCGACTTGCCCGATCGATTTGAATATTGTACATTTCGGATTGAGAAATAATCCACTATGAACTGGCATGCGTTTAACTCTTTCAATAGTGATTGTTATTTCTCATGTAAGCACTGGGACTCGAGGTTTACCAGAGAAAAATCATGGTGACAATGAAATATCACACATGTCATTTTGTAAAAATTATTATAATACCAAAACCATTATTTATTATCGGCTGATAGGAATTATGGTACTTCTGATTATACCACGTTTGCTCCCAAAGTGAAGCATATAGATTTACACAATACGAAGATATCCACACCGAAAGTGAAGTATATGGAACATTTCATCAATATATCGATTGTGAAAAGGAAAAAACGTAACTCACACATCGTCGTATCACTAGCAAAAGACGTTAAAGTAAAAAAGTGAGTTTTGAAATAATCGAGTTTTAACGGTTGAGTCTCTCGTTAAATACATTTTACGACAATTTCTTAAGGTATAATGATTATACTTTAAGAAATTGGCATAAAATCTATTTAACAAAGAGACCCAATCATTAATACTCGATTATTTCAAAACTCACTTTTTTACTATAACGTCTTTTGCCAGTAATACGACGACATAAAAAATTTAACAGTGGACACAAAAAAATGTTTATTTAATGATTTGAGCTAAAGCTAAAACGTTACATAGACACAATTTTGAAGTACATGAAGACGAAAACTAGTATTTTTTTTATACCATGTTCGCTTTCAAAATGGAGCATATGGATCTTCACAGAGTGAAGATATTCACTCCGAAAGTGGAATATATGGATGTGAAAACATCTTGACAGATTATTTTTCACGAGAATTATTTGTCAGCCAGTTGCCCAACCCAATTTTATTTTGCCTTTTTATGTTTTGGATTTGGATTATATTAAATTTATTAGATTTATATTAAAAGAAAAAAAAACATTTGAAAGTATTCTCAAAAGTAGAATAACACCAGTTAAAATAATTAATACCCGACGTAGATGTAATATTACTCAAGATACCATTATATATCACGCAATAATAATAACATGGAAACGAAGTCCGTGTCATATTGCATGCATATTGACCCCTGATCAGTCACGGCACCGGTACTAACTTCCAGGAAATGACCCAGCGACTATTTCGTTCATTACGTTCATTCTTAGCAAAGAGGACTCGGGTCACTTTGGCACCACAACTAGCCAGAGGTTGCTCGTGCAATCTATTGATATAAGATGGCTGCCTGTTGGAAGTTGTTAATGGCTTTTGCATGAGGAGGATATACACCCATAAAAGATGTTAAGCTAAATTGAATAGCGCATCGGTATTTTATCGGCAATAATTATATTAAAACTTCTACAGGAATGGTTATTATCCAGCTCGTGTATTTTTATACCATGTTCGATCCGAAAATTGAGCATATGGATCAACGCAATGTGAAAATATTCTTTCCGATATTGAACTACACGGATCTTTTGGTATTATATGTTGTCTCCCTGGTAGCGTAGTTTGTAGCGTGCGCGCCTAGAGTATAGTGAAAAAATACTTTATAAAAAATGCGTAATTATCCACTATAAGATTTTCATAACATAGCCAGACATTTACGGTGTAGAATTCGGTGTTTCTCGTCTTTTTTTCGTCGTCTCTTTTTCTCGATATTTTTTTTTAGATAGTTGATCTCGAGAAATTTGTAATTTGGAATTCGATTTCTCGTTTTTTTAGATCGCATAATGTAACTTTCTTCACAAAATTATAATGTCTGTTTTTTTAGCTCGCGTAATGTATATTCAGTCTGAATGTTATTCCGTATACGCCTCTCCTACACTTTATCATGCCTAACCAGGGATTCTATGGTCCACAGGTTGAGAAACATTAATGTAGATTGTTAATAAGAAACAATCAATACCTATATACTGAAAAATTGATATATTATTTTGACATAGGTGGTTTTAGGAATAGACCATAGATATTTTCTGTATTCCATCGATTATGATACGCCACATTCGTTTCAATTTTTATTTTTAATCTTCCCAGTCAGAGTCGGAGATTACGGGTTCGAATCAGACAATTACGAGATTTTTAAAATCGAAAGATGCAGAACTAGATGACGAACGCGATAAATAATTGTCTGACGACCAATTTGCGTGAAATAAATCTGTCAAAAAAGTCAAACGAATATCCACATATTCTTTTTTGGAGTGGCCATCGTCACACCATTGAGATCTATATGCTCCACTTTCGCAACGGATATGGTATAAACAAAAAGAAGAACATTTTTCTTAATAACTATTTATGGAAAAAATAACAATTATGAAAACTTCATTCATGACGTAAAGACATACTTCGACATGAAGGTGCGTCATTCAAATAAGTAAATCTCTATTGTTCCTCAACAATCCAGCATGTATCCGAACAAATACTAGTTTTTGTATACTATGCATTATTTGAAGGGAGAAAAAAGTGTTTAGGTTGAAATTCACCAAGTCACTAAATCAGTGAAGCCGAACATTTTAAAGTGGATGTACAAAACTAAGCACCTGTGTCTTTCGAAAGATTCGAAGAGAACAAAGGGGAAGTTCGCTTGATTGACCGGCGATTGCTGAGCGGACACGACATCGAATTGAAACCTTTTGTTTCGTAAAATTACCTTTATACTATACGAACCTTTATGTACCTTTGAGGAATCTCAGTTTGGGTTAATAGTATAACAAACAGTATTTGGTCACAAGATGCTGATGTAGAGTGATACAAAACTCCTCTAAAATGTATTATAATTTATCAGTTACGCACTCGATACGTTATAACACGTATTGAAAATATTTTAAATGTAGTTACACTTCATAAATTACTACGGCCCTTCACTGAATTCGTCCATTGCCTCAACGAAATTCAAGCCGAAAATGATTCTAATTTAATCTCGCAGACTGCTTCATGGTTTGGTCGCAATTTTACAATCGTTTTCATGATGAAAACGTGCTCCCCTTAAATATAGCATATGGAGCTCGATGATGTAAAGACTTATCTTTGTAGATCAATTTTTATGACAAATTTTTATGTACAGTCTGCTCTCACTTTAGCAGATCCCGCACACTAGACTGATTATGATAAATTAAGCTTTCTCGTGGTTTATAATCAACAACTACTCTTGATTGCATGTCGACTATTAAAAGGAAAAATGATGTAGGCCTTACAGAACAAACTTTACAGGAGGCACAAACAATGTATATTTAATGATTTTGGGTCAAAGTCAAAACATTTAATATACACGATTCTTAATTGCACGAAGACTAAAACTTTTGTTATATTCACCTAATCTGATATTTATTTAATTTGTAATTTAAGAAAAAGAAATGAATTGATAAAGCGAAGGCCCTTTTTCCTGGTAGCAAAATTCACAGGCCATAATTTTTAAAACTTAAAAGCTACATTTATATACTATTTTGGGATTTTCAGCTTACTTCCTTTTGACAGAACGTATATTAAGTTACATTACATATATTAAGAAGCAAGAGAAAAGCGATAAAAAATATCGAATGTTGGGGTCTTAAATTTTCTTTAATTATCATATTTTTGAGAGTTTGTATATAATTTATGCATCTTTAAAAAAAATACCCAGATATTCTGATCAAAAACCAATTCTCGCGAGTAAAAAGTCTTTACAGTAAGAAGATATATCTACATCATATTTGGAGTAGACTTATTCACACCATGGAGATCGATATGCTCCACTTTTAGGGTAACTGATATGGTAAAAGAAACACTGTTTAAAACCTTTCATTCGTAAAAAATAACTAATCCGTTAGTGTTTTATTGGATTACAAAAGTTTATTGTATGCAAATATAAAACGTGCATGTTTTATGTCATCCAATTTTGACACCATAATAGAAAATAATGACCATGTGGCGATGAAGGGTCAAATGTTGCCTAAATAATATTTTAATACGTTATAATTCGAACATGCAACAGGAAGACCGACTGGACAAGTGTATAAGAACTAACACGAGACGTGACGGAGGCCGGAAGTGATAATGAGGCTTAGATTCTGTACGTGAAACGGGATTTAATAGACCTCTTCCTCTAGCTTTGATGGCGTGAGTCAGTTAGTTACCCATTATATGAATCGACCGAGTCTTTACGACATCTCAAACATGCAAATATATTGACATATCCTATCGGCTTATTTATTCGATGATATAAATTTATACAATATAATTCGATAGAATGTAACACGATATCCTGTTTATATTGGAAATTTTCAGAATCTGTCAACTGGTACATCCGCTGTCATTATTATAAAATATGTATTATCGATTACTATACATATACGGAGGTGTAAATAGCATATAGCCAATATGGCCACGGCCATAGGCGCCTTGTTCTAAAAAGGCGCGAAAAGTTTTTTTTAATCAAATTCAATACTTAACTCCTTTATATCAAAATAAGTTTATCAGTCGTTTTGCCTACAGAGCGAGACAAACTATAGATATTGATGATTCATAAATCATTTTGCAAATTCAAAAACGTAAAACAAAAAAATATTTTAACAAAACATTCTATATTATAGTATACTTAATTGTTTTATATAGAACATGAATATCGCATTTGTGTATTTTTTAATGAATGTGATTTTTAATCATGCATTTTAATGGATTTGAATTCTATTATAGCTATTACAGATCCCATTATTCTATACGAGTGTGTTTAAAAAAGGTGCATTTTTGTTGACTGGCCATAGGCGTCATTGTTACTGGTTACATCTGTGAACATAAATAAATAAGCAAACAGCTGTGTTAAAAACATTTAAAGTTATTAGAAAACATAAGATATTTGATTTGAAAAAAAAAATGCATTCAAGTTGAATTAAATTTTCAAGAAACACGTTACGCTACATTAGTATTTTCGTTTTATTTTGTTACATTCAAATTTCGCGCCTTGTTCGTGATTTATTATTTCGTTCGTAGCAGCCCCATTTACTGTCATGCGCCTGTATGTAAACGCATACTCGCCGACCGAGCTACTCGGCGCATTTACGAACACATTTTCAGTTCAGCGATATCATTCGGCCTAGTAGCTTCGCCAGTCTACATCTTCCATTTACAAAATGTCAAAATGGGGGGAAGAAACCACAATGAAGTTTGTATCAGAATATCACAGGCATGAGTGCCTATGGAAATTCGATTCCGAGGCCTATAGAAATAGAAATTGTCGCGAACAAGCATATATCGCTATTGTAAATGCTATGGGATTACCTGATTTAGTAGTGTACGATGTGAAAAAGAAAATTAAAAATCTCCGTTCGACATATTACCAAGAGTTGCGGAAAGAGCGAGAATCTCAAAACAGTGGTTGCGCGAAGGATGAAATATACGTCTCAAAACTAAAATGGTTCAAAGAAATGACTTATATTATCAACTATGATTCGTCTGTGATGCCCTCAAAAGAAGATAATGTGAGTTTTGGTTTTACGTATTAATTTGTCAAGCACACATCTACACTCATACATTCACCGATTTCATATTTGGAATTGCAAATGATAAACGTCAGAATATATAACCTCAAAAATTGTAGGATTTCTTTATAAACAAACGCGTCAATGTATTTTGTTCAAAAATTTTCACAATGCTATTACTGATTAATTTTATATTTGTAGTAGTATTATATTTTCTAATCTTAACACAATTATTATTTGTTATTTTGACAGTTTGTTTTGATTCTCGAACTGTCATAACATACGCGAACACAACAAATAGTTTAATTATTACCAAGAGTTTATATCAATTGTTAATAAATAAATTTTGCATGAAAGCAGTATCTATACCGCAAGTCTTAGCTATTTGTTATTTTCTTTGAATCCCTTCAATATTTATCAGCCAAGAATAAAAGAGAGTAAATATAACATCACAGCTGGTTGCAGTAATATTTGTTGCATTTAGTAGCCCTTTTATCAGTAATGTTTTTAAAAATTTTCCATCTTGGAAGTATTTCCAAAAGTTGTGGTAGTCATCAAACTAAATAGCCATCAATAATTAACCATCGTTACTTCAGAATAAACTCAAAACCGAATGACTTCTCTTTATCTTTCTTCATTTTCGTTAACATTTTCTTTGCAGAGTCATGAAAATACTCGCCTATCATCAGATGATGATGATACTAAAGACGATACTGCAGAAAACTTGAACTCTTCACACAGTATATGGCTGCCTTTCTCCGATGACCAGCCAGGGAAAAATCCTACAAAACAACACAGCGAAAAAAAAATGAAAACAAGAACACGATCACATTCCTCAGACGCCCCTTTAGTATCTCCAGAAACCACCGAACCTGAATCAAGATCACACCGCGAAAAGAAGAGACTTGCTACAATGCAGAGTGTAAATATCGCACTGAACAAATTACAAGAACTCTCCTCGCAACCGGAAGAAGAAATTAACGAATTTATAACATTCGGAAAATATGTTAGTTTACAACTCAAACAGTTACCTTTGCCTGTCGCTCTGCGGGCTAAACAAAGAATCCTCTCATATCTAACTGATTTAAGATTATCAAGCTTAAACCCACCGCCACCTAGTCAAAATCAAATGCCATCAAACGGCTGTCCTCTGTCGTCACATCTCTCAGGGAGCGAACACCATGATCCATCATTAGATATAAAATTTGATATGCCTTAATAATGTCTAAATATTAGTGAAAATGAGTGCTCAATATAATAAAATCTTAAGTAAATCTTTCTAATACAAATGTTGAACAATTTTGATAAGCATGATTGTTTATCAGTTGATTATAACGTTAAATATAAAGTTATGTGTTCGATATTGACAGTGCTTACATGGATTTGTGATATGTATATACACAATTTTCATACATTGTAATGGATCATTTTTACCGATGTCACATACCATTTGAAGATATAACTGTATTTTCATTCAATTACAGGATTCAAATTCATACAGATGATTTGCAATATAAGCATATGTGATATACACTATCCCTGGTAGTAGTTGTCTTATACTAAACACACTTTCTGGCTGGCAAGTATCTTTGAAGATTTACAGTCAAATAATTATTGTGTGACAATATAATTCTATTCAGAATGCCTTCGAACCATCATATCTGAATATCCTCCTTCAACTCTGACCACGCTACTTGCTACAAATTGTTCAGACGGTTCGTTAAATAGCCCACCTCATTTTTAAGCCAATTTTATTCCATCTTGCAAGCCTGCTATTTACAAGGTCAATTCAAAGAAGTTACAGGATCTAAGTAGACGAGCAATGATTAATTAATCTTAATAAGAGTAAATATGTTCAAAGAAAAGTAGATGCATCTTTAAGCTTAAACAGTCTACCTATAATTGACAAAGCTCTTGTGAGAATAGTGATTCAACAGTGACCCAAAATCCACTAATTTCAAATATAGTTTTATTGAACGGTAACGATATATTATTATTGTCGATTCCCAATGGGAAGTCGTTATCAAAAATGATATATAAATATATAATTTTTTTCCAAGATGTTTGATAACTATAAAAACAAGTCTCATCTCTTTTAAAGAGGAATTGAACAGTTAAACATTGGTGACGTAAACTTATAACTTTATAGTTCAAACTATAGTTTTGAAGCATATAAAGGCCATCTTTAATACTTATTTGTGAAATAGTTTCATGTGCAATATGTGGAACTTGAATATCGACTGTATTTTATTAATAGCAAAAGACATTTAATAACTAGTGAAAAGTGTGAATATGTATTATATAATATATTATTAAAAATGTAAATAATAAATCCTTTTACCATAATTCATTTTACCATTCAGCTTATTATTTTCAAAACTTAGCATCATAGGTTTATTATAAAATATAAACAACGGTTAAATGGACTTGGCTGAAATGAATTAGTTATTGAGTCAGTTTTATTCTTGTTTTCATATCCTTTTATTTATGGTTACTTTATCATAATTCCCTAGAGTACAATTTTGAAGACTTAATAATTTATATATTGAGTTTCCTTGATTTATAGTAAATGTTACTATCTTAAAAACTCTGCCTTGTTTATTTAGATTATTGACATCATTGTGTTCTGCGGATATGCTACGTTTTATAAATGAAATGGAGTTTTTTTTACTACATAATAATAATTGACATTAGAAGTCGTTGATAATTGTATATTTTAAATATTATGATATAATGTCGTATAAAGTGTTGAGGAGTTCTCAAGAAGTGTGAAAAATTTGGGAGACACATTTGACAAAGACCAAGTATTATAAAAGTAACATCTTGAGTTAGATGTCAAATTTATCAAGGATTACAAAGGGGCTATGTTACCTATAAGGGTTACGTTAGGCTAAATAGATACCAAATCCAGGCTGTGACACTATGGTGATGATTATTTAAATACCTAATTCACCCATTCCCAAACTTGGTATACATACTACAGAACATGAATAAAAACAATATGTGTTTCTTCACTTTTCTTCAAGTTTTAGAACATACATAAAAAGTTTCAACCATCAAATAGAGAACTTTTTTTTTTTATTTAAAATTGAAATTCTTCCAGTTATCAAATCATTATATTAATTTACCAAATTAATGCCTTTTCTTTATAGACAATAATACAGCGCTGAAATTTAGAAATATAATAAGGATGCTAAACGGTAAATTATTTATGACTACCTTAAACTTGATTTTTGAGAAATGACATTTCCATAATTTAATAGAAATTTAACAATTCGTAGTAATTTTCTTCCAAATGCGTTAGATGTGTATGTTCTAAAATACATTAAATAATTGAGAGATTAATCATAAATTAATTTAAACAAGTATGAAGTTACTAGACGACCCATGGAGAACTTAAGTAAAAGTGGGTTAAGTGTGAATTTTTATAGCTCTATTCAGACGGCTTTATGGTTGTTGGCGCTCTGGTCAATTTTGGCGCTCATTTTAAGTATAATTATAAAAAAAATCACAAGTAAAAAATTTTTAAATATAGAAGCAAGCTTAGTATCTCAAAACGTATTCTACAGTCATGCCAAGTAAAATAACAAACTTCGAATGAATTTACACTACAGATTTAGTGAGCATCTTTGAGTTTTGTTGAAAGTGACTCTCTTGCGATATGAACCCGCTTTTTTTATCATAGAAACTTTTATTATTTTGCCCGTGTTGCCAGTACCTCGAGTCAACTTTGGCTCCATTTGTAAGAATGTAATATAAAAATCTACATCTATCTATCTAATCGGGTACCGAGAAGTTCAGTTATTTGAGGGAAAGGGAAATAACTGAACTTCTCGGTACCCACCCTAGATAGACTGGTCAGGAAACTGTGAACCCGACAGCGGGTGCCGAATAGTTTCAATTAGGTATGAGGTGGGGAAAAAATAAATAAAAATCTACAGGTTTTTGTATACTTTAGAATTAACTCTCTCACAGAGTCTGGGCCGTGTCGTGCTATAAAACAGGGACAGCTGGATCAGGTGGCATTATGTAAGGGGCGGCATAAGTAGTGATATTAATACAAATGCTCCAAGCGCAGGAATCATGCGAGGGCGCAAAATATTATCGTGAGGAGGATGTTTTTGAATTACGCGATCTACTCGGTCCGAAAGTATAAGTTACAGAAATCTCACGAGACCTAAAAAACGAGAAAACAGGACATTTTTCACTATGAGTGCCACAGCCGAGTTATCTCGCCATACTTCACATGTCCCGCTAATTCTTTTCAACGTCATATGAGTCTATTAGAAATATATTTCGACATATATTTTATAAAATTAAATTTTACCATCTCTTGATAAGTTGGTTAATTTTTTACCGTATCTCAAATATCGATATATTAATGGAAATCACAACCTTGTAAAATTTGGCTGGCATGGAAGAGGTTATAATAGGAAGTGAAAAATATTTTCTGAGCGTGAGAGGGGCGGCATTTTAAAATCATATTGAGAAAATCTACCATATAACGTTTCATACAGTGTTAGTTATAAATGGCCATATTGTCTTCTCTTGAAACGCACAGGCCATTAGAGAACGAAAAATTCAAAAGCATCTCTTGTGAATATTGTGGATATATAATATTTTATCAACTATTTTGTATTCTGAAGAATGACTGTGGAATTAACGGAATCATCCAATAATATGTTTTCTTGAAACGTACGCGACATGGCGACGCAATGCGTTATGATTAAATTTGCAGATTAATATTTATTTGGCATGTCTTAAGAATACGAAATCGTGTCACACGGAACTGCACGTGACGATTTTTTTTAGGAAATAAAGAGGTGAATCAAGCTAAAATGTTTTTTTATTACCAGCATCTGAATAAAAAATGAAAATAACTAACGACACTTGCTTTCCCATCCATGACCCTCCAAGTATCCACACCTGTTATGTGGGAAAATATCGTGGCATAACGAACGTGAGGCATTCTCCGTCACTTTCGGAGGAGACATAAAAATTACAAATTAAGCTATACAAGGTAAAAACCAAATGCCGCCTATTCAATGCGTGCATTATGTTAGCGCTATTCTATGGTTGCGAAACGCGGCACCCAACGAAGGCCCAAAGCAACCGTAACTTTGAGAACAGGTGCCTGCGGCGGATTTGGGGATACACTGGTATGCCTTCGTTCAAAACGAAAATATAAGAAAACAGACCATGACCAAGTGTCAGAAGTGACCAGGAGAGCTTCCCAAGGTATTGGTTAGCATGCACATGAGTGTATGTGATTCATATTCTAACAATTTATAACTTTCTTTCTTTTTTTAAATGCAAAATCTCATGACTAGTGAGAAGGTCTCAGCAAGGTTAGATATTAGTAAAATAAAACAGTAAATTAATTTGTCTAAAAAGGAGTGTTAAAATATTTTGTCTATCCGGTTAGCGTAGTTGATAGCGTGTGCGCCTAGCAATCTGGGGAATGCGGGTTCGAATCCCCATCCGTTGTTAGATTTTTAAAATCTAAAAACTCAGGACTGGATTCCCATTGAGTTGAGCAATTGTCTGAAAAACGATTCTCGTGAAAAATAATCTGTCAATACGTCTTCACATTACGAAGATACACATACTCCACTCGGAGTGGATATGCTCCACTTTGGGACCGAACATGGCTTCAGAAAATAAATAAATAAATATTGAATCAATGAAAACTGTGATAACGTGAAGCAGCGACACAGGATTTGGCTCGGATACACAATCCAAATATCTCAATAGAGTCTTAACCTGACCGGCCCATTCTTCAAGCTGAACGGCTTTCGGCGTCTCATCTAAGGAGTTTATTTGGCGGACGTGAATCCGTTTGATCGCTCTAGAACACTCATGCAAACCTAAAAATCCTAATATCTCAGATGATTTTTTTTCAAAACATCACACTTTTATTAAACATAACAAATTAATATAACGGTAGAGAGTGAATAAATAATTAATATTTTTTAATGTTTATTTTAGTTTTCGATATTTTCAAAAATGATTTTGTTTTCTGGTGTATATGCTATATGGTTATTCTATACAAAAATACTTAAAATCTTCACCTTTGAATTTTGACACTATGGAAAAAGTTCACTTAGGAACTACAGACACATCATAAAGCTCACTGAAATTGAACAACAAAGTAGTATCCGGTCAATATCCAAAGAGTGCAATGTTCTGGTTATCTCCATCCACCATCCGGCTTGCGTGCTGTTTTTTGTTCATGTGGATTACAGCAGTCCCGAAACTAATGTTATCTCAGATTGAAAATAAAAATGGTTGAATTGAACCGCCTCTCAAAATTATCCATCGCGCTTGCAAAATTTTGAGATAGGTACTAAACAATCGAGACGACTTATGGTTTTTAAAACAATACAGCATTAACTTATTATTCATGGCAAGAATAATACAAAAGAATAAACATGCAAGTATTTAATTTGTCGAGCAGTTCCCGGACAAAATCGCGTTTACTGACTGCAGTGATCCTCAACACAAAACTGATCCATATAATCATATATGCCGAATTTGGAAAGTAAAAAGCACGTAACTGACATAGAACAAGTTTTACAGAAGGCACAAAAACGTATATCGGATTATTTTACGACAAAATAAAAACATTACATATACACAACATTGAAGTGTATGCAGACTAAAATGGTGTTTTATCTACTCAATACGTTATTAATTGAATAAGTTCTTTAAGAAAACCAGCACAATTGGTTAGGAGGAAGCCATTTTTCGTGATCGCAAATTTTACAGACCATCCTTTTTTCAAAATTAACCGTATGCACGCTAACTACTCAGTTGAGTTGGGCGATGACGTGCCCTGTACGCCAGCGACTCACCTGTGAGTCGGAACGGTTTCTTTTACTAAACGTACAATATTCTAGGTCTAAAAAATGGTTTCGACATAAATTCACTATCTTATTAATGTATACGCATTACGCGTATGATGCGAGACCAAACATCTGTGAGTCTCAAATTTTGTAAGTCAAATTATTTTTCTTGCATGTTTTAATATATCACAATGACATACAGGACAAGATCATATATATCGTGACTGCCATTTAAAGAGTTAAGCATACCCTGTTTCATGTATAGAGATGCTGTTAACAAAAACTCATTAGATAGATGTTAATAGAAAATATCCATAAAAGAAACCAATAATGGATAATTTGGGACCCATTCCTTTATCACACCGTAGACAGTTGGAGAATTTATTCGCAATAATATTATTAACATTATTATTCACGGCGCTTATTTTTCAATATTGCTTATGGCAACAATTCGCATATTATGTTTTTCGCGAAATTACATCAAGTGAATAATAGATGAGGGTCTATGCCCCTCAGTCTAAGAAAGTCTAAATAAATTATGACTTAGTCGCAAAATGATTACAAAACACTATTCTATTTATAATGACTTACCGGTGTATAAAAAATATAATAAATTGATGTTAGTTATTTAAATAAGTCGCATTGGTGGTCGAGAATACGCGCTTTTTGATATCATATATTATGAGCTTAAATTACACAACTGCATAACAATTGAATGTATAGGGAAAAGAACTTTCAAAACATCAATTTTATTGGTTTTTTTAAAATGATTTATTGAACTAAAATCATTTTTTTTATACTGTATTCGCTACACGTGGCACCCAACAAAGGCCCAAAACAACCGTATTCTGAGCTTTGAGATGATTTGGCGACGCGTTTTTTTCGACTTATGCGTGGTCTTATTGATAACTCTGCCGC
>JAGVSQ010007851.1:0-14927 GCA_022683975.1 Rhyacophila evoluta
ACAGTGATCTCACATATGGAAGTTTACCAGTTTTAAATAATTCAGAATATAAATATATTTTTTTTAATTTGGTCTTAATGTTTTTTATATTGCGATTTACAAATACAACATCTTAATATATTAATATATATACACAACACATAAAAATATTTGTTTACATAAATTGCCTTGGTGTCTCAGAGGTAATATAATGCTGAAGGTTGCCAGATTTAATTTTACAGCTGATATATATATATATTAAGTCTTAGAACTGCAGGTTCAATATTCTATTCTATAAATAAATAATTCTCGTGAAAAAAAATTATCTAGATAAAACAAGATAATTTCGGATCGCATAAATTCGTATAGGTATTTTATTAATTGAATTTTACACTGCGGAAATCGAAATACCTCAAAGAGGACATGGTAAAAAAATTAAAATTGAATTTGTATCGAAAACATATTTCTCGTTATTCGTGTATTAATTCTTGTCATTTTCAGGCTTTATGTAATCTTATGCCAAAAACTCAAGCAGTGACATGTAGAATATAATTAAATCTCAAGTATACTGTCAATATTTATCTTAAACTAAAATTGTCTCAGTGAACGTGGCTCGGTCACGTTTTTCGGTGCAAGAGAGTTTCAACCTGGCCTGCACTTTTTTCAAAACCCCTTCAACTCAAAGATCAATAAACACAGCTATATGAACTTGACATAACTACTATAAACTAGGCAACGATACTAGGAAGCATCGATAAATAATGGGTGTGTGTATGGAAAAGAAAAAAAACATTTATATTCTTATCGTCGTAGCTATCTAAAGTTAATATGGCGAAAGGTAAAATCCTGTTTTATTATGAAAAAAATCGAATTCTTCGACATCAACACATAAATACACGTCTAATATAAATTAGAAATTTTATTATCTAGTGCATTTTAAGCTGTGGTTTTGATAGATTCAAACTTTGTAAAAATAAAACTATTAGAAGTATTTTTTTTGTGCGTACTTCCAAATTCTCTAGTATATTATATTAGTCAAATAAATCGATAAAATCTGATTTTTTATAAAAAAAATTACATTAAGAGTTGCTTGTATACATCTAAAACAAAATATTGGAAACAGTATTTCTCGTTGATCTTAAATTCATTATTCATTATCAGTTAAAAATCTTCAAAACTCAATGTCTTAGTATACTGCCTTATATATTTAATCGTAAAATTTCACGTTGAAAATATATCATTATTTAGCTTTTCCTATAAATCCGCTATAGTGCGATATTACAAAACTGTCGCAAGCTTCGTAGTTTTTAAACACAATAATTTTGTTAAATTTATTTAACCATAATATATGAAAATTCCACGTTATCCCCGCGATCAGTGCTAATAATTTATCGCTTTTTTATATTTTGAATTATTATTGTGATTATTTTCTAGTAAAATACGGTATCAATATGGTGTGAAATGAAACTATAATTATTCAAAGTATTCGATAAAGTCAAATCGTTGACATAAATCCTTTCAAACAAAAATATTATACTTTTAAGATAACCACTATTCCCTACATATTGTTATCAATAACTACTATTATTTCAAAATAGCCGCCAGTAAATAAACTGCAATTTAATACCATATAAAATTAAGTTCAAAGGAGGTTTCTCATCCATAAAAGTTTACCTATCGTAGTATATTATATAAATGAAAATTCAGCCGCATTCACACAATCGAATTTATGATCGCTAGGTAAGAGAACCCATATATCAAACTTTGAATAATCATCTAATATGTATGCAATAAGGCACACGCATATAAATGCTTTATGCATAATATTATAATGATACGTATGTTAATAATGTTCTATGTATAGAATCTGGAGCTATAGGTACTTAGTTTATTCAGTACACCAATTAGAACTGTGTAAACAAAATTTGCGTCGCACACAGAAGGGAATATTAACTAGGCCAAGGTAACATGCGGAATTAAATGAAAATAAATGTAAAATGAGCGAGGGACATTACTAAATTTTAATAAATGAATATCTAACTGAAAGATACCTTCTACTGCTTCCCTGCGTTTTATATCACATACAATATTGTAATTTTTCTAAATATTATCAAGTATTAAAACTGAAACTTATTGGATGACCAACAACTTAGCGATATTGTGATAAATACAATTAGAGTTCAAAAATGTGCTTTATAAAGTATTTAGTATAACTAAGCAAAGACGAAGTTCACGAAAACGAATAATTTCTATTTTTCCTTACTGTAAAACTAAAGTATGGTAGAGGCATTAAAAAATATCTTTATATTGTTAATTATGTATGTATTAGTTAGTTATTTGATTATGCTGTGATTTCTATACATTTGATATCAATAGTATTCAGCAGTCATTTATATTCTGTGTAATTAATTACATTAAGTTCTTCATAAAGTCACAACACATCCAAATAATATGAATTTTTAGTTGTTACGTACTAAATAATTGTAAATTTAATGAATCGTCTTGCAACTATAGTTCTTCTTAAGTATTTAATAAATAATACATCTTTCGACAATATAATATAATATATGGAGAACTTATTCAATATTAATAAGTATACAAACATCAATTTTATTTCAAAAGACCGATGTACTCGTATAATATAGTACTGTCACAGCTATTTACTAGTTGGCGCCTTTGCAAAAATATGTGAATACTTTTATAAAAACAAAAAAAATCCCCTACATTGTTTGTTTTAAATTGAGCTTTTGAAAAAAATCTACCAAATAGTCAACCTTTCGTATTTTACCCTTTGTACGGATTTTTCTATTTTCTTTCATTCCTTTCAAGTCATTTTAGTTCCACGCTATGCACTAAGACGCCTCTGTTCTAGTTGTTTACATTTTCAGCGAGCTCAACGAGTTTCCTTTCACCTGTTAAAAGCTTCATTCTAGCCTACCATATATCTCCATACATTCTCAGTGCGCCGCTGAAAGTTCTTTTTATGAGTAATATGTCTATACTTTAGACATGATCATCTTTTTTTTTTTTCAAGAAAATCAAATAATTCATTCTTAAATAAATATTTCCAAACACTTTCTAAAAAATTATGCTCCACTATTTAGAGGTTTTGTAAAATGATATTTGTTACATTTCAGACTGAATTATTCGACTATATTAATGTGAAAACAAATTCAAATATAACTGTATGAAAAAAATATTACCTATTTTTTATTATTCTATAGCATTGAATACATAAAATTTTGTAAAATCAAATTTCGTTTCGCATTTTATTAACTTTGCAGATATACATCCCCATAGATACATATCACAAGCTGCGGCAAACTAAAGCTCACAACATACCGCTAAGCCAGAGCTTTCGGATAATCGCTGTGAGCTTTGACTAGCAAAGCTGTGAAGCCATAAAACAACTTCAATGTTTAAAATATTAGCTTAGATTTCTTCAAAATAATATGATATTGAGTTTTTACATTTTTTATTAGTAACACAGTTATTAATATTATGTACGATTTTCGAAAAATCCTACCATCGATTCTTTATTCAGAATTTATTAACTTTGACATTAATTATTTTATATACAAACCTAGCTCTGCTATATTAAAAACTAATTATTTAAAAATATCAAGAAAAAACATTATGTGACGTGGTATGGCATTAAAAGATCATTATAGTACATTTCGAGATTAAAATTTGTTTACCGACATAAAAATATTTGTTTTTCGAAAATATTAATATTGTATTTACAAAATAAAAATATTTAGTCTCTCATTAAAAAAAAATAGTCATGCGATTATTTTGATAGTTCTAATTAATAAGGTTTATTTCATTGACTGTAATGCTGATAATAAGGGCGAGATGATAAATAAAAACTCTATTCCAAGTTTGCTTAGTAATCAATTTAAAAAAAAACCTTATTGGATTTTTTAATTGTAAAAAATTCTGTTTGTTCTATTTATTTGTATTTATGATAGAGTATCTAAGTAATGTTAGTATTTTACTTAAAAAGCTCGGCGTCTGGGTATTTTTAATGGGTGGTTTTCTCGACAAAGACTTGTAAGTGCAAACAAAGTCAAAATACAAAGCATTCAAGGGTATCAAACTTGAAGACCAAACAATTTACTTGTCGATTTCTAATTTATTTTTCAAGTAATAAAGTTTTTTTGCGTTTCTCTCCAATACTAACACAAAAGATTAAGAGAATACATATTACTGATTCTGATGATCTTACAGTTACGAAACCTTTAAAATAGAGTTGGATGAGACTTTGTAATACTAGATAGACAATAAATAGTAATTTCCAATTTCAAAATGTATCGATATATATTTTTTTAAATATATTTGAAAACGTAGCAGCAGTGGCTTAATTATAAATTAAATATCAAACGCACAAAGGTTTTACTGAACTATCACCGTGGACAATTTAATTTATTATAAACACTAAAGGAATTTATTAAATGACAGCATATAAAATATTATAGATCTTTTTTACATACCCAAAAATCAGTTGAAATAATATAAGATCAGCAATGACCAATGTTTTGATTAAAACCATGTGAAAGTAACAGAAAAAACGTTGGATAATCAACATTCTGGTACTATAATATAAGAGATGTTGTTTTTAAGTGAAATTATTCTAATATGCCAAAATTTTAAGGTGATGAGGTCAACACCAGTAGATAAAATCTTTTTCAAAAATATTGAAAACAACATTAAACATTGAAAAATATTAAATAATTGTAGTAAGCATTTTTTCAGATTCATTCTAGACTCCAGAACATATCGACGTATGGTATAAAGAGTATCGTTTAAATAAATATATATTTTAGTTTGTTTCGTTGTAAGAGCAAGTTGAAGTTTTTAAAGCACATCTGAGATTGGGTTGAATATCCTCCCTTATCACAAAGCATCTCAAGTAAGTAGTAGATTTGGTCTTTCAGATTAAATGAAAACGTTGTTTATATTCTATATCTGCTTCAAAGATAAAGAAATATAAGATCAAATACAATCATCTTTATTTATCCCAAAACTAATTCAGTATTCGGACGGCATGATTCTTATCGATGTTAATTCAATTACATTGTATCCGAAATGAATCTTATATCTTGATTTAGTAAATTATTACTATTTGCCGACCGTCATATTTTTCCCATTTGTAATATTTTGTGGAGTATATATATTTATGAAGCCGGATGCCGAATTTCGATTTATTTTTATCTTCAAAGATTTATTCTGATAAAGATACTATTTTAAGGCATAATAATAAATATTCAACCTCCCTGACCCCATGGACTATCAAATCATTCTTAATCGATAATTGCGGGTACAGCTTCTAATGGGATGAGGTAATGGAAAAAAAAAACAATTCTCTTAAAACAAATCTATTTTTGTTAGGCTCCATAGCTTGAGGCGAAATGTTTGATTTAATTAGCACCATTGAAATACCTCTATTTTTTCGATAATTAAAAGCACTTCGTGAAATACTAACAAAATTATCAGTAAATATCATTTAGTATTTAGTAATTGTTCTGCAACATAAAAAATAAGTTATCTAAATTTATCAAACTAGTATGATAGTTAATTTTTTAAAGTATCCTATATTATATTAACATCACATTATGTATCATAACTCATTTGTAGTGGGACATTGAGAGTACGACTCCGCGTATTAATCACTCTAAATCGTAGGTTTTGGGCTCAATCGGCCAGTGATCTAAACACATTTTAATACAGATCACGTATCTAATGCGTGCTGTAATCAAATATATTTAACAATAAAAAGAGTTTTTGCAGTATGCACTATGTCTAAGATTATTCAATATAAGTTTCTAAATAAAATTTGACTGTTGATTTAAAGAATCATAAATTATCCTTGACGGAAGGTTTATCTTCTACGCTTTCAGTTCGAAATGTAGCCTGAAACCATTGGAAACTCGTGATTGATTCACAAGGGATGTAATTACATGAACGGAAGGCAAAATTTATTGCATAAGACTATACTGATATTTTTTTATTTAATTTGGAATATAAAAAAAATTACTTCTACGAGTTATGCATAAAAAAATCGTCACCCATCATAATTTGTCTACTATTTCAAATCCCAATCTTAAAAATTTGTCAAATCATGAAAGAATTTTTTTATGTCAATTATCGAAAAATTTATAAATTCGTAAAAAATGCTGCTAAAATAGTATGATAATCGCATCTTTAATATTGTTCTTTTCATATTTTTTGCTTTCCGTTAAAGACTGTCAAAATAGATAAAATCTATGTAGCCACACTACCAAATAACGACGAAATAAAAGAATGAACACGATGTTGAATAACTTTGAAAAAAATATTTTTATTACATCCAATGATATCAAACCTGCTTTAATCTAATTGATTCATTAAAAATAGTTCGCAAAACAAATTGGCACTCATTTCTTGGCGCTATAGATTTGAACGTGGGTGATATTCGGTGTCAATTTGAAAGAGTTTTTTACTTCAAAATGTAATCTTATGCATATAAAAAATCGACCATGCATTACAGTCACAATCAATCTGGGTGTAAACTTACATTGCTGTAATTTTTGTGTATACAAAATATTTGAAATACTTATTTAATATTGTATTGAATGCATTGGCTTAATCAAAATTTATGTTAACTCTCGTTAGTATTTAAGACAGCAAAATTATTTTTTATAAGTTCATTATCAAATGGTCAGTAAGTGGGAAATGTAATGTATTTTTGACAGTGCTTATAAGCTTTATTATTTATTTTCTTTGTTTCTCTTTTTTACACCGATGGTATTAGATTTTTTTAATGCTCTTTGAAAAGGGTCTGGTTTTAATAATGCAATTATAAATCTACTATTTCCTGAAAATCTTTGTGAAGCTCTCGCTATCTGAAGTTAAGCATTCAAGAACGTCACCAAAGTGGATACTAAACACTCGAAGGAGCTAAGTAAGCTCCGGCAAATCACAAAGCTCGCAAAATACTCCGACAATAGGAATAGAATGAAGACAGAAACGAGAAATCCCAGGGACTCTTAAGTATACTCACCTGGCACCGGAGTGTAATTGTGATAATTAATATTATTTCAGAGATGGACCCGCGCTGTGTCACAAACTACGAAGCATTATATCATCTGGCAGTCGGGGCTATTGCTTAGCTTACAAATTAGTAATCTCCAACTGTTACAATATTGGTTGTCAACTATTCACTTTTCCTCGTGCAATGTCTCGCCGGTGGCCAAGAGCAAACGCGGGTGATTCGGCGGCGCATGTTGCTAGTTCGAATCTCATAAGCTAGATCTCTATCACAATCTAACAAGGGAAATTGGCCGATAAATAGTTTTCGTGAAAAAACAACGAAGATATGTCCTCACACTAAATATAACACCCATGCATATACTATATACATATCATTTGTATATGTCGCTTTTTCTTTAAACCATATTTGCTCCCTAAGTGGAGCACAGTGTGAAGATTTCCACTCCGAAAGTGGAGTATATGGACTTTCGCAATACGAAGACGTCTAGACAGATTATTTTTCACCAGAATTGTTTGTCAGACATTCGCTCAATCCAATAGACATCTAGTTTTGCATTTTTGGAATTTTTCAAATCTAACAGTTTTGGGAATCGAACCTGCATTCCCCGAATTGCTAGGCGCGCACGCTAACCTTTACGCTACCAGGGAGGCTATACCTAATATATTAAGCAATCCCCTGAAAACCAATGCTAGTACAAATCTTTCAAACGTAAGTCATTTCTAGAGTTTATCCTAAAACATTCATTATTATCAAAACTTGTAGCAGATTCATATTTACAATCTGAATATCTATCTCAATAGTTTGCTTTTCCACAAGAATTGGTCAACTAATCACTCAGCTTATCAAATATCTAGTCCTGCACTTTTGTTTTTGTTTAATTCTTATGTAAATCAGGAATTTGAAACCGTGCCCACTTTCCAAATATGCCACTAAGATGATAAAACATAATAAATTACAATACTACGAAAATAAAAAGGATTTTTACCTAGAATGAAGCGTATATTTTGACACAAAAATATTGAATGAAACTGATAAACGTCAGCATTAGGCGGCATTCAAAAAGTTCATTAAGTAAGAACCAATGATTTTTTCGGAAATAATATTAAAAACATTTAAATATTGCGTATTATTTCTGCAATAAATGAAGCGTCAGATAAATTATATAATGTCAAAAAATTGATAAAAATATTTAGTTCTTATCGTAGACAAATCAATTAGCCATCACCCGTAATTAATTTAATGACACTTTTTGTTTTGAAGTAATTTATATATAAACATATTTCATTCTACTTTTTTTATATTTTTGCAGTGGCAACACTAGAACATTATCCGCATTCTATTGTTTTAACCGCAATTAGTGAGTTTCTGTTGAATGAATTGATGCGTACATTGTTTGCTTTGTGTGACCATTTTTTTGTTACAAAGTGTGTTTTTTCAATTATTTCTGTAATCACATTTACCTGTACTCACATGTACTCCCATCGTGTGACAATGGCGCTTGGCTATTCCATTCCAATAATTTAATAATCTCGGTTTCAATAAATAAAAAAAAACGCGTCATCTAATAAATCATAAATATAACTAACTTTTATTTACATTACCATCCTCAATCATTATCGTGTAATTAATGTTAAAGTTTAATTATTGATTTTCACCAATTTCCTGTTGGATTTAATTTTTTCAAGGGTTTCAATCCTTCTGGTCTAGTATTACCACTGCCCGAGGTTGGATAGCGACATCCTTTTACAGAATTTGACTGTTCCGTCAAGATAATATTAATAAATGTATTTATAAAATTATTAGCTGTGTTGATGGGAGATTCTTAAAAAGCTACACAGTGTGTTTTCGATAACCACTAAAACTCATTTCAACTACTTAATATGTACTGTTTAGATGGTTTGAAGAAATAAATTTAATCATTATTTTGTTAAACGTATGAGACTTTCAATCCATATCAACAACCATCTAGAGCAAGAGTCTCCATACTACGGTCCGCGAGCCAGCACTGGCCCTTAGGCATTTCCAATCCAGCTTCCTGTATCTGTTATCTAAAGAAAAAACCAGGAATTTTGAAAAGAAATACAATATTTTGCGGCATGCCAGCTAAAAAAAACGAGAAAACCCAAAACTTGGAATGAAATTTGAGAAAATAAGAGCTAGCTAGGTCTTGACCCTTGTGACTTAGTAAAGGAGTCAGTATAGCCCTTAAGTTAAAAAGTTTGAAGACCCCTGATCTAGAGCTAAAAATAATACGTTTTTTTATATGTTTTTTTTTATTTATTTTATATAAACATCATTCTCAGATCCTGTCACTTAACAAAATTCGAAAAAAATACAAAATAAATAACTTAATAATTACAAAGAACACCACTCGTCTCAAATCTCGGAAAGAACAAATCGCAATAACTTAAAATTGATGAGTAACAATGATGTTGCCATGGTTTCAAAGAAAGCATTCATTTATTATTTTTTCAGATCAGGATAATAATAGTTGTCATTTTTTTTTACAAAGACACATTTCAAGCTTGACGCCAATTTTTTTTTTGTCCAGGTAACCCATCCGAATACCTGGCTAATTTAGATAACGAGGTCCTACAATCTCTCTCTCAGTTGAAGGGGGGGAAAGAGACCACCGTCGGTCGTATTTTACGCACACGCGACCCATGTTATGTTACATTATGATGCAGCAATTTACTATTTTTTGTTCCATAGTTTCTATGAGGAAGCAGGCAGGTATAATAAATATCTCAAATTAGTAGCAAGATAATATCTCATTCGAACAGATATTCTCAATCATCGATAAATAGATAATTTACCTTTAAAATAATAGAAAGTATTTTCTTAAATGATAAATCTTCATTTTAAATTATTATCAAGACTTTGACGAATATATTTTCTTTCGATAATAAAAGACTCTAAGATCATTTTATTTCAACAAATATTCTACCAATAAGCATAAAGATATATAAAATTAGGTAAATTCTCAATCAAAATAAACATACGTTAAAGCTCTGATAAACCGTAACACTGTGTAAATTCTGAAAACAAAATACATCATTTTAATAAGTATATTACTTTGCAATCAAATAAATTTTTTTATATTTTTTTAAATTGCTGAAATATATATATAAATATTAAAATAAAAAAAACCTTGAAATACACTCTATTGTATGTTAATATAAATTATTATAACGCGATAGAAATGAATATCGGGCCTGCGGCACTATTTTCTTCAAATCAGCAAACATCAACACAAAAATAAAAACGTACATTTATACCTAATACAGTGTGAGGTAAGATTTAATGTTTTACATAAAAAAATACCCATCGTTTCAAAATATTGTAATATATCTGTATGTCTTTTTTGCTGTTAATTATTCGATTATATTTTTAAAATGCACGGATTTTGCTGCCTATATATGCGTCATTAATTAATATACAGTATACAAGATAGAATACATAGATGTATGTTATTCTGTCTTCTTCTTTTTCAAGAACTTCTCTCAGATAGTGAACCATAATGTCGTGTAATTTTTAAATGCTATGTTGACTGCTATTTCTAGGTTTATTATGCTATTTTCAAGTTTTAACATTATCATATAATATCAACAAAAGAGTTAACACATTGCTTATACTGAAAATTGTAATAAATATTGAAATAACAGGATGAATACAGTTGATTTTAATAAAGAAATAGTTTGAATTAATTACAAACTAAGTAATAAAGCTAGTAGTATATTTTATCTTCGTCTGGTTTTAATTTCAGTTAAAAGTCGTGAAACTTCATCTATAAGATGGAAATAAAACGAATTTTTAAAAGCTCTAGCAAAACTTCAACATTGCTAATTAAAGTTTTTTTCTCTTAATTACAATTTAATCTGCGACGTTAGGTTTGGGGAATGTAGTAAATCAACTGAGAATCGCTGCATCAGGAGAAAAAGAATTAAGAATAGTCTGTAACTGCGTGATTTAATGTTCTTCGACAATTCGTCACGGCGGCATCGTAATCACCGTAGCAAAGTGTGCGGTCATGTAGTTATGCAGTAGAAGTTGGTAGACATTCGACGGGGACATTCCACCACAGACATATCTTAACCGATTGCCTACGAGCAGTTGCATTCTGTTCCACACGTCGAAAAATGACCATTTGAATAAACAATATTAAATGAATTTTGTTATTCTTAACATTCTACGTTTCGAATATAAATTTTAATCATTTTTATTCTCATTTAAAAAGTCTTATTATGACTTATACACGGTGGCAATAACACTGCGTTTGTTATATTAGGGTAATATATTTGAATACCAAAGCTGGGTTTGAATCACCACGATATTTTTACTAGTCTGCTCATCATCAGTCCTTGAAATGAAGTCACATGTACATGCAATCATTTTATTGTTACTAGAATATAATATTTCTCAAGAAAATATATACAACTGAATAAACGTCAAGTTATTTTGATACTTTCCTGTTAAAGGAAACTTTTTTTTACGTATCAAAAAAGAATGCAATGTTAACCGTTAAGATAAACTAACATAAAATAGATAGCTTCTTTTTTATTAAGAGTTACGTTGGTGAGAATATAATTTTTAAATATTTTTTTTAATGGCTCCTCAAAGTTTAAGTTAAGTTAAGTTCTCTAAAAATCTACCCTAAAGAAACACAAAACTATAGATATAGATAATTGCATTGTTATTTCATTATAGTTGGTATCCAAACATTACATACGATATATTACGTAATCAAAAGCTTGGATTCACCCAATAAAGAATCTTATTAAAATTTAATTCGATATCGTTAAGAAATCTATATTCTATATATTTTAAACATCATTTAAACAGCATATATTATATATATACGATTTAAAGTAAACTAAATATGGACGCGAAAAATAACTTCATATTTTCTAATCATTAATACGATACTTCAAATCGATCCCTTTAATAAAATTCGTCTTTTATTTTTCCTCGTGCCAATTATTTGTGGAACAACATTATGTAACATTAGAATTTAAAAAGAATCTTCTTTACTTTTCGACATACTGATATATTTTTCGTCAGTAAAATTATTATTGATATAATTTTGTAAATATTTCTTTTGAAAAAGATTTTAATTGCCCATTACTCTTTATAAAAAAATAGTTATAAAATTAAACCACAATTACTACACGTTCATCGAAGCTTTACACAAAGAGAACTATCACAATTTCAAAGCAAACTTTATGCTAGAAAGTAAATTCCATCACCAGATAAATTTCTAAGGTACGTCGTTACATACATTAAAATATGAGTCACAGAGTTTTAGAACTTACAGAGCATCAACCTTCTGCTCCAGTCTAAACTTTTGTAACAAAGCTTGCCTAAATCGGTAGCCCTTAGGTTCACATAGAATTTAAAACAAATATATTACGCTTAGTTTAACTTGAAGAAGTAATGTGCCTCATCAATGAAGCTTTTGTTTAAACATATTAACAAAGTTTTATTGAAATAATATCTTTCATCACCTTTCTCCGAATATGTTATTGTAATATATTCATATCATTGAAAATCATTATTGAGTAATTAAAAACATTTTACATGTTACTACAATATTTAGATGAATAATGGTCCGCATTTATTATATCTAGATTTATTGACACTGCAAATAAAAATATATTATTTAGTATTTCTAGTTTGCGTATGAACTTTCAAATAGATATGATTTTGTAATAATTTTAAGATCTCGTTTGAAAGGTATTTGAGTTAAGTTAAGCATAAATCTAATAGATTTCGAATATTTTTAAAGGGTTTGTAAATTTCTCATTATAATTTGTTTTTTTTTAAATAACTACCTTAAGTTCTAAGATTTTATAACATTTTCTTATGAAATATTATAGATATTTGGACAAAGAGATAAAGGGAAAATGGAGGGTATGTATCTTCGACGTGTGACATTTAAAGTTCTCTGTATTCCATTGATTGCCACTGTCTAACCATGTTCTATATAAGTTAAAAAAAGAAAGATTACCACATTCGCATTTAATTTTATATAATCATTTATTCGATGGTAGTACTCAATAATTCAAATTTATTAATTTACAAACGTTTTAGAATATAACAACAACGACACCAACACATTAGTAGAACATATTAAATAAAACTGTGCTAGAAAGTTTTATATCTTCCATGTTTGTAAGTAAAATCTTTGAAAAACGTTTTGTGTAATGAAAATTTACTTATATTTTTTTTTTTATAATTTTACTATGAAAAAAGGTTCAGATTAAAATGTATACTTATATATTATATTTCCTAAATTATTTTTTTCTTGACTTGTTTCTTATATATTCTTAGTATCGAAATCTTAGCTATGATATTTACTTTTGAATATTGTATGTCTTTTTTTTGTATACATCTTTTATTTTTGTTGTTGTTAGAGAACAGATAAATTCTACAATATATATTTTATTAAACCTTATTTTTGTAAAAATACGTTTGATTTTGTAAAAATATGGATAATTACTGGAATAAGTATCTCTCCATAAAAGCAAAATATTGACAAATATATTTAATGTCTGTAGTTATTTGTTGAAAATTTCATTAGTCAACAACTTGTTTGTTTATTTAAATGAGAATATTTTTCGCATTATAAAATAAACAAGCACACATTCTTTGATGTAACCGAATTAATGAGAAGTTTTTTTCGAAGAAATGAAGCCCTAAAAACAACAACAGAAATTATAATAAAGTCAGCAAATAAACAGATAATAATGTTCTTTCAAACATTTAAAAAAAAAAACATTGTTAAGAAGTACAATTTGGAAATAGCAGTTATAATACTTTAATTGGTATTTGTAATTGTAACTATTTTCATCACATCTTTTATTCTTTTAATAAAATTCTCTCAAATATTGTGAATTAATTTACATATATGTCTTCTTTTAGCATATTTATCTTTTCTCTTAATATCTATGATATGTCAATTTATAATATATGCGTACACGCGTAGGGACATTAAATATTTATATTAGAGATTCAGCACTAAAAATATTAACACTAGTTGAAAATTAAAAGCATAAAGGCGAAGAAAACATTTTTTATTTTTTTTACTTATTTGTTTGAATATTATATTTGAAGAAACGAATCTCGTATGCAAAATATATGACAAAATCATGTATGTAAACAAATAAAAGTCACATTACAGTACTTTCAGGTGTATTTTTTTAGTTCTTTTAGAAATATACCTCAACGTGTCGTCACTCCATTTAACTCCAATAGCTAATTAAACTCGATTAGATCATTGCAATAGCTTACCTGAAATCAAAGAAAAGGGAAAATTAGGATCCAGAGCGATTAAAAATATAAGTATAATACAATATAGATGTGTCGGTAATGGAAGCATCTACCACTTTGGTAGCCTTTGTCACCAAATGTTGCTTTTTCAAATCCCATAGCTGTATATTTAAAAAAATAAAATGTAGATATGCATGCCATATTTTTGATATGGTGACCGATTGGAAAGCGCTTCAGCAATGGATGTTACTGGTTGAAATCCCGCCAAAGCAAAAAGTTTTTTTAAATTTAAAAATGCATCACTGTATGACCGACCAATTGAGCGATTTGCTTTAGAAGTAAATTACAACATGTATAAAAAATAAATATAATGGTTTATATAATATTTCTCTCGAAGTCAACTCTGAAACAAAGCTATGGCCTCGTCACTTATTTAATATAAATCAGTTTGCTTAATGAATTTAATCGGGTTATAACTTGTGAAAAGATTGAGTAAAGAAAAAACAGAAAACAAATGAGAGTATGCAATATCTATATTATAAAATCAAGTTTATGTGTGTATGTATGTTTGTGTCAGACGTTTGATTGGTAGAAAACATTTTTCAATTCTAGCGTAGGATTGGTCGAAAATATGTTTGAGTTTGGA